>LPNX010958528.1:4365-104412 GCA_001517045.1 Pseudotsuga menziesii
CAGTTGTTGGGTGCAAAATTCATGTCCCCAATTCCTGTAACAATTGCTTGTCTAACCAAAGCTTCGATCGCTTGCAACCAGATTTTGATAGCTTCCAACCGGATTGCTTGGATCCATGAATGGAGTTAATCCATCGGGGATCTCCACAGATTTGCAACACAGAAATGAGAAGAATAGAGGACTCGAATAAATCGCTCCATGAATCCAAGGCAGAGAAGAGAGGATATGAATCAACTTGAGAGGCGATCAAATCACTAAATTGAGGCGATTGGGTTTTCATGCAGTTGGATAATAGCTGTTATCGAGGAATAATAGTGCGATTTTGTTTTTGGGAAAGTGTATGTTGTCTAACTCTTCTCTTCCTCAAAAAATGAAAACAACGAGAGGTTACCCTATAAAGAAAAAACTCAGACTGAGAGAGGAAGCCGGCAGGGAGTTGCTGTGAAGGAAGAGGGATGACACGATATAATACATAGGCATTCCCACAAGGGCAGCTCCACTTGCCTGCTTATCCAGTCGAGTCTTTCGTTCCATTGCAGTTCCCCGAATATGCAGGTTATCCGAAGCCTCGTCCGCTCAATTATCCGCCATTGTTAAAGCTTTTTCATAGGGCTTACTGTCGAACCCAAGCTTGGGCTTCGTGGGGAAAATATATCTGAACAACGAAGTGAAAAGCAAAAGCCCGTAAAGAAAAAGGGTTCTCAGATGTAAACTCACCGTGGCGTTATCAGCTGAAAATCCCAGAAATAAATTGATTTCTGTAAATGAATATGAATTCACTAAACCCATGGAAACAGATTCAATGCTGTAAAACTGTACAAGCTGCTTGGCAATGAATTGGACGAAACTCACGTCATGGAAGGATCCGGGAAGCAACCGCAATATCGAGCTGTTTTTCGCATCGCTGAATTTGAAATTTTCAAATTTCAGGATTACATATTAAGCCCGCCCACTGATTGAATCTGAATTCAAATTTGAATAGCCCGCCGATTGATTGAATTTGAATTCAAATTTGAATAGCCCGCCCGCAATATCGGGCCCATTGATTGTAGATTTTAGCTTTACCATCCCATCATATATTGATGCTGCAATTGTACGAGGAGGTCAGGTTGAAGGTACATCGATGACTGATTGCCGGGAATGGGCCGCGGAGCATACGCCGAAAAATCCCAAATCATTAACTCATGGATGGCCATGCCTCGGGCTGACACATGACAGACTCGTCTTAAATACGAGTCTGTCCAGTGTATAGCGCTCGCCGTAGTTTCTATCAAGTCACGGGTTCAATTTTAATGGTTATGGTTGAAGATGCTGCCGGTTCAAACTTCATGATCTGCGTGTGTCGAAGATAGGTGCTGCCACTTTCCGATCGCTCATTGGGTGATTTGTATGTAATAATTTGCCATTTGTACACCTACTCTCCAAGTGATTTCCCATACGTCTATCATTCGGACTTTGACTGACAAGAATTTATAGCTTGATTTTTAAACTCCTCTCCAGAGGTAGTTGGGATCATCTCCCGTGAGGTATATCTAGCCATGAATGGCGTTCGACTGTCTCCTTTTGTTGCGTCCCTTGTGTTTCTGATTTGCATGTATATGCTTTTTCAGAATATGCACACACTACAAAATCAGAGCACACAATCATCGTCTACACTACAAAATCGCAGCACAGAATCATCTTCTTCTATGATTTCTTCAAGCCCAAGAATATTAAGAGTAGGCGTGCCTTTGAAGACAACGTTCACTGAATTCGTTTCAGTTGAAAGAAACGGAACAAACTTCACCGTTGGGGGATTCTGCGTGAAGGTGTTTGAAGCGGCCATTCAAACACTCAATTATTCTGTCCATTACATTCCAGTCGAATATACAGTGGGCGAAACCATTCGATGGGCATACGATTCTATTATTCACGAAATTGTGCTTAAGGTATAGCTGTGGTGTGATTGTTTTGTCGTTCTTACCAGTAATAGCTTGCTTTATCATTTCTTTTATTTGGTCCTCATTTTTTAGCTTTCCAGAATTTGGATGCAGTGGTGGGCGATTTCACCATCACATCAAAACGTTCGAAAGATGTACAGTTTGCACAACCTTTCTTAGATTCTGGTTTAGTGGCAGTAGTTCCAATGAAAGAGCAGCATATCATCAGTTTTGGCTGGGCTTTTACGAAACCTTTCACTGCCGAAATGTGGCTACTAACAGTGGGATTCTTCATTTCCGGAGGAATAATGCTCTATATTTTGGAGCGCAAAAACAATCCCCGTTTCCAAGGGCAGCCTGGCAAGCAATTCGGAAACATAATATGGTAAGAAACATTTTTTTATCAAATTAACCTTTCAACTCAACAGATCAAATTTAACAGCTTGGAAAACACATTAAATTTAGCATTCTTTGTTCGCGTGCAGGTTTAGTTTTGCAACTTGGTTCACTAATCAGGGTAAGTTGGGCCTTTTCTATATCAGAAATTCCCCGATTTTCCTCCGTTTTTTCTGTTTACGACTATTGAAAAATTGATTTGGGATTGCAGATGATATCCGGACGGTAATGGGGCGCATAGTGGTTGTGGCGTGGTTTTTGGTTATTGGAATTCTGTATTCGTGCTATACAGCAAATTTAACGGCTATTCTTACAGCCTCACGTTTAGAGCCAACCCTTAACGACATCACCGAGGTTGTGTTGAGCAAACGAGGAATTGGGTATCAACAAGGATCCGTGGCAGATATGCTGGTAAACTACTATGGAGTCTCTGCGCACAGACTAGTGCCTCTAAAAGATGAAGATGATTATTATAATGCTTTGTCTCGAGGTATTGTGGGTGCTATCGTAGAAGAACGGCCATACATGCAATCTCTTGTGGCAAAACATTGCAATCGCCTTGCCTTTGCTGGCCAACCTTTCACCACTATGAATTGGGGATTTGTAAGTTAATATTATTTGGATGTGTAATTTGATTTGAAGGTCCTAAATATTCAAAACAATAACTACTCATGGCGCTTTTAATTTTATTTGTGGATACTGACTGAGCTGTTTTGGGCAGGCGTTTGATCGCATGGATTATGAACTGGTAAGGGACATCTCTGTCAGAATACTAGAGTTATCAGAAAGCGGCGATCTCCACAGATTGCAACGACAATGGTTACCTGACTATGACAGTGATTGCAGCAAATACAGTGATCAGTCGGGAAGCAACCAGCTCCATGTTGAACATTTCTGGGGTCTTTTCGGCATATCAGGACTGGTATCAGCGATAGTGCTATTGTTTTACACGGTTCAAAGGAAATTGAATAGTTGTAGAGTGGCCTCAACAACTCCTAGTCCTCGTGAAGGCTCATCTGGCACAAACCCTCCTCCAGAAGGTTCATCCGACCAGGACAGAGGAGGCTATATTCCAGACAAAGACTATGGCGGAAGCTTGCAGATGATGGAGAGAATTCAATTTATGAGGAGAACAAAATCAGTTGGGAATCCCATGCAATTTAATGGAATATGAACTACACTCCAAACAAGGCCTCCTGCCACAACAGCCAACCCAGTGTGATAGGTTTGGCGTTGATTCCTAAAAGCTTTTAGAGTCTCTGGTAGAATATGTACTTGTCGTTATTGCCTCTCCAGTGTTTCCCTGTGCAGCTTGTCCTCATTACATTAGATGCTCGCTTGTACACCGAAGAACTGTTTAGAATGTGACTTTCTCTTTTCAATTGCCCACTTTGGAGAATGTAAAATCACCCGGAGGGAAATTTATATTGTAGATAGTAAAATATAGACGGGAAATTTATATTGTAGATAGTAAAATATAGACGAGATAACAGAGTGAAGATGGTTCAAGTATTGTATAATGACATATCTTTCAAACATTGAAAAATTATTGTATAATGACATATCTTTCAAACATTGAAAAAAAAAGGCTGCGAAAAGGCGGTGGGCTCTGAGGTTGGATGCCTACTTTTGAAGAATTTTTGGATTTTGCGAGAATTCAAAGATTTTTTAAAATTTGTTTTGTTTTTAAGTTTTATTTAATAAATTTGAAGACTGTAACTTATACGGTGAAGTCTTCATAAAGATGTATAATATGTGGATAGCATACATTTGCTATAGTTAAAGATATGATTTTTTTATAATTTTTTATTTTTTCTGGAATTCTCTTTCTTTGATAGTTGATGTTTGTAATTGTTTCTTTTATTTTTTTTTAAGAATACTAAATGATTTTGAATTTTAGAAATATTATTTTAATAAATGGAAATAGTTTTTCAAATTATAAAAAGAAAATCATAAAAAAAATTATAAATTATTCCAATATATGTGATTTAAAAAAAAAACTTTAATTGGATCAAATTTCATTCATAATTAACTTTCATAACCTCTTTTTAACAATATCAAATTTAATTGAAAATTAATTTAATATTTAAAGATTTTATTACTACATCCATGTTACAAATATACTCGAATGTCCATGATATTTGCCCATTTGAACTTTGAAGAGCTTACCATAACATTTAAAAGTTTTTCAATTATGAAACAGCAAAAAGTACCATAACATTTAAAGGTTTCTCAATTATGAAACAATAAAAAATACCATAAAAATAATGATTATTAAAAAACTTTTTTTAAACTTAAGTAAAGACATCCATAACATAACCACCCAAATTACCAAAAAAAAAACTATTGAAAAACATTCTTACAAAATATGATCAAGTTTTCCGTATTTTTCAAATGCCTTTTGAAACAAACATGCAACAAACTAAACTTTATGACGGATAATCATTAATTTTTGAATGGAGATTTAAACCTTTTGACGGATAATCATCATTAATGTTTGAATGGAAATTTATTAAAGTTTTCTCTGTAGAGTGGGACACACTCTAACAAATTGTATGTCTTAAAGGTACCAAATCAATGTTAGGATGCCAATGCCATTTGTAATTTTTTGAGATAAAAATATTAACAAACATAGTTTGTTATTAAGATTTTAATAAATATATTTAAGTGGATGGTTATGGTTAACAACCTTGTTAATATTCATATGTGTATTAATTATTCATATGTATGTAATAAAAAATTTTATATATAATAAAAAGGAAATAAAAATAAACAATTTTTTTTTGGTTTAATTCATATTATAAAAAGATAATATATTTCATTTGTAGCTTATAAATCCATATCAATAGGGCCTTGACGATACATAGTTATTCTGTGTCAAAGACAACAATTATACACACGATATAAACATGAATAATGCATAAAGCAATGAAATAATTGTTGTGGTTGTCAAAATTTTGTTTAGATCTTTTATATGTATTTCTCTAAGATCTTTTAACGGTGTTTTTATATAATTTATTGTGAAGCCAAAAAAAGAAAAAAATGTAATTATGATTGACCAAAATTAGTAATTATGGTTAGGTCAATTAATTTTTGCTTTAGATTTTATGAAAATGAAGTAATATTTATTAATTCGTGTTTTTATATAATTTATTGTGAAGCCAAAAAAATAGAAAACATAGTAATTATGATTGACCAAAATTAGTAAGTATGGTTAGGTCAATCAATTTTTCTTTTAGATTTTAGGAAAAGGAAGTAATATTTATTAATATAAAATTGTTAATTAATATTTTTTTGAGTTTATTTTACAAAATTTAAAACTATTATTTAAGTATTTTTTGTTAGTTATAATAGTATTATTAAATTGTTATTATTTAGATAGTCTTTGTTGGATATATATATATATAGATAGTATTTATTAATATAACATAATATTTATTAATATAAAATTGTTAATTAATTTTTTTTTTAGTTTATTTTACAAAATTTAAAACTATTATTAAAGTAGTTTTTGTTAGTTGTAAAAGTATTATTAAATTGTTATTATTTAGATAGTTTTTGTTGGATATATATATATATATATATATATATATATATATATATATAATTGTTTGGGTTGAGAAGACAAAAGTTATGATTATAAAATCTAAGAAAGACACCTACACTAATTTTATATATGACAATAATAATGAGGATGTAACCTCTTACAAGTATAATTAAATTGAAATCCACTACAAGCTTAACTAAAACTGTAACATCTATAAAAAGATCAATGGAGGGTAGAAACCTTATTTTGGTTTTAAAAACAATTGTAAATCAACCAACTTGGTCATGTGGGTTAAAAACTAGTTCATCTTTGAAACTCCATCTTATGTAGATGTGAAGTAGCAACATTTCTAGAGAATCTTGGACAAAGATTGAGCAGATCTAGAAACATTTTATAACTTATAACATTAAAATTAAAGGCAATATGCCTCCATCGTATTCTCCTCATAGAAGTGGGTCTTTCCCCCATAGAGAACATTCCTATGGTTAGGTATCTGATGTATAAGTACAAGATAAATAACATGGGTGACAAAACCAATTACCCATGTGTGTCTTTCCCCCATAGAGAACAAGGCTATTGTTAGGTATCTGATGTATAAGCACAAGATAAATAACATGGGTGACAAAACCAATTACCCATCAAGTAGGGTTGGTGTAAATATAACATGGATTGGTTAAACCATTGGAGCATTGGTAAAAATGACACTTTGCATAATATTAATAATGTCAAAAATATTATTACATTCAAGTTTAAAGATAAGTTGTGGTGCCAGAACAATTTAGAGGTTAAAATAAAATTAAGATACTATAAGGAGTTCATTAGCCCTAATCTAGAATATTAGAAGTATATCTCAGTATTAACTAGTTCAACGAAGAAAATAAATACAACCAAGATGAGAATGGACTCTCGTGAGCTTCACAGTGAAACAGAGTGTTGGTTTCCATCTTTGTGAGTCTATGAGCATAGAGGGTGAAAATCATTTTCTCTTAAAGTGTCTCGCTTACACCCACATTAGATTTGAGTTTCATAGTATTGCTACAATACAAACCTTTCTAACCTCCTAACTTGCCAAAACTATAGTGAACTAGGAGAGCTTTTTAAATAAAACCAAATAATACCCCTTTTGAAGGTTTGATAGACCAAAGTTGGTCTAAGTGGATGCTAATCATCATCGTCATCATCATCATATATATGACACATACATTAATTTTATATATGACAATAGCAACATGGAGGATGTGACCTCTTACAAGTATCTTGGAATTGAAATACACCACAAGCTCAACTAAAACTATATCATTGAGAAAAAAGGATCAACATTGGGTGGAAAACTTATTTTGGTCTTGAAACAATTATAAATCAACCAACCTGGTCATGTGGGTTAAAAGTAAGTTCCTATTTGAAACTCTTATCTTCCTCATTATCTTATTAGGATGTTAAGTATGGGGTTGCAACATTTCTAGAGAATCTTGGAGAAAGATTGAGCAAATATAGAAACTTTTTATAACTTATAACATTAAAATTAAAATAAATACGTCTTATCGTACTATCCTCATAGAAGTGGGTATTTCCCCTATCGAGAGCATGACTATGGCTAGGTACCTAATGTATAAGAACACGATAAATAACATGGGCAAACAAGAGACTTCCTAAAATTGCTTTAAAATAAAGTCAAAACCAACTACGCCTCAAGCAGGGTTGGTGTAAAGATAACATGGATTGGTTAAACCATTGGGGAATTGGTGAAAACGACACTTTGCAGAATATCAGTAATGTCAAAAATGTTATTAGATTTATGTTTAAAGAGAAGTTGTGATGCAAGAACAATTTAGAGGTTAAAAGAAAATTAAGATACTATAAGGAGTTTATTAACCATATTATAGAAGATTAGAAGTATCTCTTGGTATTAATTTGTTCTAATTAGTTCAAAGAAGAAAACCAATACAACCAAGATAAGAACGAACTCTCATGAGCTTCATAGTGAAACAGAGCCTTCGTCTATTCCTAAGACTTAGTGAGTCTATTAGCGTTGAGGATGAAAATAATTTTCTCTTAAAGTGTATCGCTTAGATTCACATTAGATATGGGTTTCATAGTATTTGCTAAAATACAAACTTTTCTAACCTTCTAACTTGCTAAAACTATAGTGAACTAGGAGACTTAATGCCAAGCATTTTTTAGCATAGAAATAAAATTTTAATGAAAACCAAATAATACCCTTTATAAGATCGGATAGATCAAAATTAGTCTAAGTTGATGCTAATCATCATTCATTCATATATATATATATATATAATTACGATTTTATAAAATTTAAAATTTAAAACTATTATTAATTTTTTATTATATATATACATACGCTTTTTAAATGAAAAAAGTTTTTTTAAAGTTTTTTAAATTAATTTTTATTTTTATTTTTTTTAAATTATAATTTTTTAATTAATATTATGATTAATAAAACATTACACTAAGATATAATTTACCATATGTGTGTTGTAATTTGTTAGACATGTATTTCATACATGGTATGAAATATTTTAACATATGGTATGGATATATTAAAATATATTTAAAGCTTGCAATCACAGTACATTTTCGAGTGATTTAAAAATTCATCTTTTTATTATTAGTCCCTGCTTCCGAGCCTACAGGGACTCTATGAATGACCTTGTCTCCCTACCTTTGGTAGGGACTCTATGAAAGGGCTTGCCCTCAATTCAATAAGCCTGCACGCAAACCAAAGACATATATTTCACATATATCCTAAGTCTTTATGCAAATTAAAGTTATTAATTACACATATACTAAGTTTATGTCACACGTATACTAAGTTTTAAGTTTTTTAAGTTTTTTTTCCCAATCGTAAACTTGGAGGCCTTATTTGGCCTCATATTGAGGCAAAAGCAGGTAAGGGGAAGCTTATACTTTCATCATTTTTAAATATTAATCAATGGTATAGAACCTTTCTTATACTTTTGAATAATGCTAACAATCCTATTAGCATTGGTTCCCTTACATTAAATGTTTAATGTTTAGAGTGTTTTGTATGATTGCAAAAATTATATTTTATCAGTGCATGCAGTGAGCATGCCTTCTGTTCTTACCAGCACACCAGCACACCTTCCAAACATGCATGCCTTCTTACCAACACACCAGCACACCTACCAAGCATGAAGGCCTTTTGTTCTTACCACCGCACTGCCAATGAACCTTCTTCTAGGTGTCGATTTGCACAAGAGGGAAGAGTTTACATGCTACCTGTTAGACTTCCTATTACCCAACACTCCATTTTCCCCCGTTTTCAACCAGTGTATTCAACAAACACTTCAATTGGTTGGGTTCTGAAGCTGCCTTTGCTTTCGGTGGATCTAGTTGTTGGTTAATCCTTCAAAGAGTAGCTTCTTATGTAACTAAAATCTTTCTTTGGGGCATACTTTTGTCTACATGAATGGATGGACTCAAGTAACTCATCATTCCAATGATAATAATGGCGACCACTAGACAACTGTACCTGTAGGACAACCAAAACCAATTTCAAGAACATCATGTAAGTTACAAGCAAATATAACTTACATTTTTAACATGCAAACTTATGTTGTTTGGTATATGCACTCTGATTAAGGACTAGGTTGACCTAAATTTACTTTCACCTAATAGCCTGTCTAAACAAGTTTCTAAATTTTGGTTTTTTACATTTAATAGGTAAATGAGAGTTGATTTAATAGGTAAATGAGAGTTGATTGTCCCAAAATACCAAGATAAATTGAGATCCGCATATTCTTCTAAGATACAGGTCATACAAACGACTCGCTATACTGTAATTTGAATTTGACCCAACCCTAGGGGTTCTGAAAGGCCAAAAAAATTAATGAAAATGAAGAACTAATTACCCGAACTATCCTCGTCTCCATCATCTGTTGAAGAAGAGTAAGAAGAAGAAGTCTTGGTTGATTCCTGTCATCAAAAAACATAAGAGAGAAACCTCCTACTCGTGGGGTGGCATGCCCCTCCCGAGCTCAAAAACCTCAATAGTAATGGAGGCAGCAGCTAATTTTTGAAGCTCCATAGTCCGATAACAATAGACGCCCTGAAAATAAAACCACAGAACATACCTGGAAGTGAACTGAATGTGAGGCCACCAGGATTGAACCTGTTTCCACCCCCGAACATGGTACTCTCCTAAGGATTGAACATGCCATTGTTTTCATTCAAAAAGGCTTCATACATATCCTTCTTGAGAGCGTGACCAAATGGGTCTATCAGATATTCGAGCTAAACCCTATTGTAATGCAACTCAAGTAGACTAAATCTTCTAAAAAACCTTGTCTAAGATCAATCTCTCCAACCCAATACCTCAAGACACACAAATAAACCCTGAAATGTAAAGACAACTCAAAGATTGTTGTTACATATGAATATGTAATATAAATGAAAGTTGCAATGTAGCAGTTTCACCTCGATTGCACCATGATAATGACAATCCACACATGAAAGGTACTCCACAATTGAGCCTCCAAAGCTTCTCTTTATTTCAATAATGATGATCAATACACAATTACAATGGCAAGCCCTTCAATCCAACTCTAACTAGCTTGGAAGAGGGAGCCTCTAGCAGGATATATACAAAACAAAGGCCATCCAGCCCAGGGGGGGAGCAATTCCTCATGGAATCAGGTGAAATCAACCGATGGAGAGTTCATCAATGCAGAACTAAAGCTGAACTGAGCCTACTTGTTAACCGGGGGCTTGATTGAGCTGACACATCAACCCATACACCGACACATCAGTCCACAGAGCATCCAGGAGAGTCCACACGCGTGGAGGAGAGAGAGAGGGTGCAATTCCCCATGAAGACAGCTGAAGATAAACTCTGGATCTGATTTGATCACCTCCTTCAGTCAAGGATTTGTCAGATCCAATCAATCTGCTTTAGATCTGACTGATTTCAATCAAATAGGCTGAGAATCCACTAATTTTGGATTTTGGATTTGCTCCATTATTCATCAATTTATTAATTAAAATAATCAATAATTGATTTTTGGGGCTTTCTGACCTGAGTGATGGAAAATCACTCAAAACTAGGAAATAGTGGGTCCATGGGTTTACATGGTGCTCTTAGCTTGAAAATGAGCACCTACATGACTAGAACTGATTATTTGGCCCACTTTTATTACAAAATCAATTTTTCCAATTAAACTATTAAAAAATAGCCTAAGTTTTGGAAAAATTAAATTTTAATAAAAAACACTGAAAAATTAAAAAAATTGAAAATTTGAAAAAACCTAGGGGGACTTAGACATGTTCATATGACTCAACAATGATGTTTAGCATGCTTATACATTGACACATAGACTCTAATAACCTCAATAGGCCTAAATGCCAAGCCGACCACCCCAACTTTGGAGGTATGGAGTGAAAAACTCAGAAATTATCAGTCGTTTGTTCAACAACCAATAATAACCAAGGGAAAAAACACCCTAGGCTGATCGGATTGACAAATTAAGTCTAAGAGACCAAGTCTTTTACAGACACTATCATGCTAGAACATTTATTACAATTCCCCCATGGGGTATGAACATGTGATATAGTACAACAAGCACTTCCCAGAAGTACTTCCACAAGTCTTTTGAAGTCCGAACAAATTAACCCTGTCCAGTTCACCAAGCTCACTTGAGAAAAAACCACTAAGTACAAATTAGTTGGTAACACCACCATGTAATACCTCTCAGAGAAACATACCTTGATCTCATTTCGTTTCATGAAACTTGTAAGCATGTTGGGTCCAAATCTATAACGACCAAAAGAAATCATCTTTTAAATTATAAAAATAATAATAAAAGTAGGTGGGATACTCAACACCCACACCCCATCCTCCTAAGGATTTGCATTATTTTCATGGCATGAGGTTTTCTTTTTCTGTTTTTTTGTTGTTATGTTGTTTGCATTTATGTGGGATTTACTAACATGTTGATCAAGTTCAATTTAATTTCTTAGATTAAAGTAGTTAGTTTATTTCTGTATTTTATTTCACAATAAGAGTAACGATCCTTGACTTGGTCCCCCGTATGTTGTTGTCCATCATAGGCTTGCATGATTGATGGAACAATCAGAAAAGGGATTCAAGTGACTAGTAATAATATGGAAATCCATTAGAAAGTTATCCTCAAAATTGAGTGGTTGTACTAAACATACTACGGAGACATGGGGATACCCCAAGCAAATTAAATTTATCGCCCTATTGGAATTTGTTAGTGTTGCAGTGCACTCATTCTATAGGATGAATTCTTGAGTGGACCAAAGCAAAATAAGCCCTCTATAATCCACTCATCCATAATAATCTAAAACTAATCAAGAGGCACATCAAAACCTTTCTTTTTAGTAGTGTTACTTTACTATTTTGGCACTAGTCTACTTCACAATCATATTTGCTAAAACCAATTATGTGGTATGAGTTAAATTGTCTCATATGTTGTCTTTAAATTTGGTGTTGTTTCTTTCTTGTTCACTATTTCAAAATCCTAGAATAATTTCATCTTTGTAACTTATTTTAAAATCCATATTTTATTTTATTAGGGACCAGCCCCCCTTGGCTTCATTAGGAGTTAGCCTATACGAAGGATTCGAGTGTTGAGAGACAGTATCTCAACTCATGATTTGCCCCCAAGGATGCACCAAGTGGCTTGAATATTTCTTCCACACTAACCCCAATGTGCATATCAGGTGAGAACATAATGTACATTGGTCCATTATATTCATTTCTTATTGATCCTAGCAAGTATTTTATATTTTCATTTGTTAGGTTAAACAACAATCTATACTTTTATATTGTAACATATTTCAAATCAATACATAACTGAAAGCTTATATAAGCTTATAAGTTTGCTTTTAAGGATGTTGACAAGAGCTTGTTTTAACATTGCAACTTAATTGTGCGTGGAAAGCATAATAAATTTTGGTCAATGTATTATTGTTTTATTTTGATGTCTGGTTATTATTAGTAGGACACAAATTGCTTATACCATATTGTTTATTTATCAACAAAATGTTTAGTCAATACCTTTTTAGCTCTGAATACAGTAGAGATCCTCAAAGCCAACTTAGGAATCAATGAGCTAATAAAGGAACTAACTTTCTGCTCTCACAAAAACTAAGATCAAGACAAATTCCTACGAACTAAATGGTCGGTACTCCCACACCTAAAAATCTATCATTTGAGTACCTCTCCTGATCGAGTTCAATTTCAAAGCTATAAAAAGTTTTTACTAATTTAAAGTGAAAATATAATATAATATATAATTCATTTTATATTAAATACACACCATGAACACATAGGAACATGACGCATGACAAACCTTAGGTTCTATCCATTTAATTTAAATAAGTCATATATGGATCTCTTCTCTTCAATGAAAAACTATCATTGGTGATGAATCACTTGGAACTACCCACAAAATGTTAAGTTTGTATAACATATGTTTACTTCCAATGCTACAAAGTATCCATTTCTTTCTCTAAAATCCTATGCTTCAAAATTGAGAAACCATCATTGGGATCATACTTTGCATATGTAGAGTAATACCTAATGTTATAAATCTGAATGTGTCTCTCTTTGTATACCTCCTCAAGGTCTCCTTTAACACCTCACAACAAAACATAATTGGGAAAAGTCCCATTGATTTGCTTCATCTACTCCACCGAATGTACAAGTCCAATTTTTTTAACCTCATCCACCCCCAACATATTGTTGATCACCATCCTCAAATCATCATAAACCTACATATTTTGAATTCCACACCTTACTACTTATCTGAGGAGAAAGAAGAGACCTTTGAATTCCTCCAAATTATTTGTGTTAGGCCCTAAACAACCCTTCCCCTTAAGGAAGTGATGTGATGACAAGTATAAGATAAATCCAAAATCACTCTTCTGATTGTTCTCTTGACCGGCCTCATCAAAGAATGGCCATGGTGTGTTCTCATCAACTACCAGAGGCTCAATCATTTTTACTACTCATGGGATAGACAACGATATGAAAAACTAAAAAAGAGTAAGGGACTGTGCTTCTATTCAAAAGTTAGGTCTTGCATGATCCTTTTGAATCAAGATTCCACTGATTTCCTTGTCCACGTATCTGAACCATTTAACATCATTTCCACCTCCCACCACACCCCTTTGGAAAAACCACACTCCAAAAACAAGTGGGTTGTTGCTTCTTCTCTCGCTTTGCACAATGAACAAAATCCAGGGCCCTGAAAGTTAAACCTATCCAACCTCTCCCAAGTGATAAATATGTTCTCTAGAGTTAACTATAAATGCAACACACTCTTAGAAGGGTATTTAATTCTCCAAAGTTCCCTCCAACACCATTTTCTCTCCCTCAAATTCAACAAGAAGACAGACATGTATCCCAACTTGGAAGTGTATACTCTCCTTTTCGAATTACAGATCCATGTAAGCGCATCTACCTTCCCTGAAAACATGGATACAGGTCTGGGATAACATAGCACATTAATTATACTAGCTTACCTTCCATTACCCTTTGAGCACTGTGTCTTCCCCAAACAATCACCCTTGTTGCCATAAATAGGTCCCCTCTCGCTTGAAAACCTTGTCCAACCTATCCCTCCCAATCAACTGTAAATTCTTGACTAGATCTATAGGAAGGATATCTATACCTTGGCCTCCTATAATAGTATCACTTCCTCTCCAAGCAAATTTCACATTGCCAACTTTCTAGGCTTAAATAGGAGACACGAGTGAAAAATCATTTGTGAGTGCTTTCCGATTATTTGAAACCATATGCCTCTTTTTCTCAGTTCTCCTTACCTAATCCATAACATAGTCCAAGGCTATACATTTGGAAACTAGAATATCTTTCCAAAATCTCTCCTTTATAAGGAAATTCCAAAGTGACTTAGCTACTAGTACTTTATTGAAATGGAAAATGTTTCTCATCCGCTAACCCCCAAGGCTTATAAGGGGCACTAGTGTTTTCCAACCAACCAAGTGGAAACCCAGGTAATCCTTACTATTTCTCCACAAAAAGTTGAATCATAATTTCCAAATAGCATTCAATGTCGAAACACTTCCATCAAATGCCAACACACAGGGATTGCTTCCATAATTTATTTGATCAGAACCAACCTACCACTCCTTGAAAACCACTTATTACACCATGGGTTAATCCTGGCTTCCACTTTAGCTACTAACCAAAGTCAATCATACTTATTATAACTATTAGGCTTTAAAATAAAGCCTAAATATGAAACTCCATCTTCCATCATACGACATTTATAAGGAAAAAACCCTCGCCAAAACCCTCTCTCCACCATCTAAATTTCCAAGATATGTAAAGTATATTTATTCTCATTTATCTCCATCCCTATAGCCGTCCAAAATTTGCACAAAATAGAAAAATATCATTGATGAACTTAAAATGAGTAATGTTCTCTCATCCATTGAAAGAAACCCTTGTTAATCTTCTCCTGGAATTAGATGTAACAAACATAATAATTAAATAATAAATCATGATTAATAACAATAAATATTAATAATTAATATCAAATATAAAGATTAAGAGTTGCAACTCTTCAAATATTGGTTTCCAAGCTATATTTAAGGCGAGCATATCTTGTAATATAACATCATCTATCTATCAATATATTTTTACTCATATATTTATTTATAATGGAAGGAAAATTCACCTCTTTAGTCTAAACAACTAGAGATAGTTGTGACATTAGTATCAGAGCTATTATCTCCTCCTCTAAGATCATTTCTAGCTCCTTTGTTCTTCACCACACTCTAGCTTCCAACCACAACTTCCACACTTTTGGCCATCACTTACTCCCACTCCTTAGTTTGTGCCCTCTCCACTCCTCCTTCAACACTCGTGACACTACAACATTAATGGCATCCCTCTACACTCCTACTCTCCATGCTCACTATCTCTCTCCTTCTCTCCCTTCACTCTCCACGTCCTTTCCCTACATCTACTTCCACGTGCTCCTCTTCTTCTCCAATACCACATTTCCCCCACCCATTCATCAGTCCTCACCTCTTCAAACACGCACCCTCTCCATTCACCCCTGCTCACCCACACTAGTCTTGCGCACTCCTTATCCACGTAAACGCTCCACTCGCAACCCCCTTCCTCCCTCCATCTGATCTACGCACTCCCCCTCCCATCCACTTCCTCTCACCTGCGCGCCCTCCTTCCACCCACGCTCCTCCCTGCACACTCCCCTCCCCCAAATCCCACACCATCTTCCATCTCCTAACTCATTTCCCTCCAACTTGATATCCATCAAATCCTGTCATCACTTCCTACCCACACGACCCCCATCACCCATGCAGTCTTCATCACTACGCCGTCAGTCATCGCTACACCTGCCAACACTTACATTATCCTCCTCCAACGCTGCATTCACCCAACCATTCCCACGTTGCCCTTCCCCATCCACCTGCACATGTTCACCCACCATTCACTTGCCCTTCCATGCTCCATGGTTCAAATTCTTTCCACGATTAGGGCATAAAACCCTAATTAACCCATTACAAAGAAAAACTATGTAATATACTATTATAATAATAATAGTAATATATTCTAATTGGCAAAAACTATATAACAATATTATTATTATTTTAAATAATAATAAATTATTATTATTTGATATTTAATTTATATTATAAATAATTATTATAATAATCAAGTCTCAACCTAGTAGAAGTTATGAAGTCATTCAATGACAAGTTGATAATGCTTCTTGAGCAATTGTCATCTTCCTCTAAAGCATCTCCAAATCTACTTGCTCCCATAGAATTGGAACAAGTAGAGATGACCTTGAGGAGATTCTTACTTTCCCATAGATGAGATGACTTTGACATAGGCTTTAATTGGACAAATTAAAGCCTATGTCTCCCATAAATTTATTTACTTTTTAATTAATAAACATAAACCATGTATAAAATTGAATACGCTTTTTAATTTCATTTTCATTTGTATGGTTTATGTTAACCATAAAGTGATGAATGTTGAAAATTTTATGTGGTAGACCATTCATAAGGTTAATAGTTTTTTAATTTGCAAGGTATATTGATATAAATAAATCAATTTTAATATTATTTTTAATTAAAGCTAGAGTGATTACGGGTAGAATAACAAGGAAGTTTGATATATAAAAACAGTTAAAATAGAATGATTGTGAAAAGAATATGAAAGATGTTTCATAAATTGAAATTTTTTATTATAATATTTTATAAATTTAATTATCTTGAATTTATATACAAGTATATAATTAGTTGTCAAAGTAAAGGTTTTTTTTAACTAGATTTAATTTGAAATGAAAAAATCTATATCATCTTTACATTTTATTTTAAAATAAAAAATATAATAAAAATCCATACCACCTAATAATATCATTGAACATCATTTTGGAAGTTTAATGATTTGGTTGCATGTCACATTTTATATGCGGAATTGATAACCAAGTATCAACTACTTCTTGTCTTTTAACAACACAAAATAAGTTACACAAAATGTCAAATTCAAGGCATGTGGGATGAGAAAGCTCTGAAAGAAAAATAATAATAATATAGTAGCAAAGTAACAAGTAATATGGTTGGTGAATGTGGATAAGCACAATCAATCACTTAGTTTTGTAAAGATAGTTGACTTTTAAACAAAGGCTAAAATATATAACTTTATATCCATTATTCATACCAGATTATTAGAAATAATATAAGCACAAAACAAATACTATTTATTAAACAAACAAACAAAAAAACTGGTATGAAAAAACAAAAACAAATTATTAAGTGTTTGTTTAACCACCCATTAACTTTAACTCTGAAAAAGTTTCAAATCTTAATTAAGATACATTTAAGCATAACAAAATACCATACACTTGTTACACTTAAATTAATTTTATTAATTAACTCAACCAAATCCAAAACCTGACATAATATCTAAATACATCTGGCCATAATAACTTATCTAAATCTTTACTGAATTTTCAAATGTGTAAAAACATTGTTAGATTTTAGAGAGTATGGATGCTTGGGGCTTTTCATGTGACCTGATTCCATTTCTGTACTTAAATTAGTCCAATAAACAACAAAAATTACAAAATTTTGTGAATTAAATTCAGATGATTCCTACTGAAAATCAACTAGAAAAACAAAATCGTCCCCTGGTCAGACAACTCCATAAGTTACAAATTTTGTGAATTAACTTCACCGGATTCCGACTGAGCGGGAAAAACAAAATCGTCCCCTGGTCAGACAGCTCCATAACTTACACTTTTCAACGAGGTTGGGCTTTATTTTGTATTTGAAAAGCTGTAAAGATAAATTATCATAGTTTATTCGAAGTAATTTTGACATACGAGTGTGGACAGATGAAGCAACCAACTTTATGTCGAAAGCGCCGACACGCGCTGGCTGTTCAACATTGTTCTAATTTCAAAGGGATCTTACCTGAGTAGAGAAAATCAGCCTCACGGCCCTCACCCTTTTGACGAAATGTTCTGTAGAATAGCCCTGAGGCAGTTGGTTTGTGTGGGTGTAGTTTCTATTAAGTCACGGGTTCAATTTCATGGTTATGGTTGAAGATGCTGCCGGTTCAAACTTCATGATCTGCGTGTGTCGAAGACAGGTGCTGCCACTTTCCGATCGCCCATTGGGTGATTTGTATGTAATAATTTGCCATTTCTACACCTAATCTCCAAGTAATTTCCCATCCGTCTATCATTCGGACTTTGACTGACCAGAATTTATAGCTTGATTTTTAAACTCCTCTTCAGAGGTAGTTGGGATCATCTCCTGTGAAGTATATCTAGCCATGAATGGCGTTCGACTGTCTCCTTTTGTTGCGTCCCTTCTGTTTCTGATTTGCATGAATACGCTTTTTCAGAATATGCACGCACTACAAAATCAGAGCACACAATCATCGTCTACACTACAAAATCGCAGCACAGAATCATCTTCTTCTATGATTTCTTCAAGCCCAAGAATATTAAGAGTAGGCGTGCCTTTGAAAACAGCGTTCACTGAATTCGTTTCAGTTGAAAGAAACGGAACAAACTTCACCGTTGGGGGATTCTGCGTGAAGGTATTTGAAGCGGCCATTCAAACACTCAATTATTCTGTCCATTACATTCCAGTCGAATATACAGTGGGCGAAACCATTCGATGGGCATACGATTCTATTATTCACGAAATTGTGCTTAAGGTATAGCTGTGGTGTGATTGTTTTGTCGTTCTTACCAGTAATAGCTTGCTTTATCATTTCTTTTATTTGGTCCTCATTTTTTGGCTTTCCAGAATTTGGATGCAGCGGTGGGCGATTTCACCATCACATCAAAACGTTCGAAAGATGTACAGTTTGCACAACCTTTCTTAGATTCTGGTTTAGTGGCAATAGTTCCACTGAAAGAGCAGCATATCATCAGTTTTGGCTGGGCTTTTACGAAACCTTTCACTGCCGAAATGTGGCTACTAACAGTGGGATTCTTCATTTCCGGAGGGATAATGCTCTATATTTTGGAGCGCAAAACCAATTCCCGTTTCCAAGGGCAGCCTGGCAAGCAATTCGGAAACATAATATGGTAAGAAACATCTTTTTATCAAATTAACTTTTCAACTCAACAGATCAAATCAATCACTGCAGCGACAGAACGGCTTGGAAAACACTTTAAATTTAGCATTCTGTGTTTGCGTGCAGGTTTAGTTTTGCAACTTGGTTCACTAATCAGGGTAAGTTGGGTCTTTTCTATATCAGAAATTCCCCGATTTTCCTCCGTTTTTTCTGTTTACGACTATTGAAAAAATGATTTGGGATTGCAGATGATATCCGGACGGTAATGGGGCGCATAGTGGTTGTGGCCTGGTTTTTGGTTTTTGGTTGTGGCCTGGTTTTTGGTTAATTTAATATTTATAGATTTTATTACTACATCCATGTTACAAATATACTCGAATGTCCATGATATTTGCCCATTTGAACTTTGAAGAGCTTACCATAACATTTAAAAGTTTTTCAATTATTAAACAGCAAAAAGTACCATAACATTTAAAGGTTTCTCAATTATGAAACAATAAAAACTACCATAATGATTATTAAAAAACTTTTTTTAAACTTAAGTAAAGACAGCCATAACATAACCACCCAAATTACCAAAAAAAAAACTATTGAAAAACATTCTTACAAAATATGATCAAGTTTTCCATATTTTTCAAATACCTTTTGAAACAAACATGCAACAAACTAAACTTTATGGCGGATAATCATTAATTTTTGAATGGAGATTTAAACCTTTTGACGGATAATCATTAATGTTTGAATGGAAATTTATTAAAGTTTTCTCTGTAGAGTGGGACACACTCTAACAAATTGTATGTCTTAAAGGTACCAAATCAATGTTAGGATGCCAATGCCATTTGTAATTTTTTTGAGATAAAAATATTAACAAACATAGTTTGTTATTAAGATTTTAATAAATATATTTAAGTGGATGGTTATGGTTAACAACCTTGTTAATATTCATATGTGTATTAATTATTCATATGTATGTAATAAAAAAAATTATATATAATAAAAAGGAAATAAAAATAAACAATTTTTTTTTTGTTTTAATTCATATTATAAAAAAATAATATATTTGACTTGTAGCTTATAAACCCATATCAATAGGGCCTTGACGATACATAGTTATTCTGTGTCAAAGACAACAATTATACACGCGATATAAACATGAATAATGCATAAAGCAATGAAATAATTGTTGTGGTTGTCAAAATTTTGTTTCGAGTTATGAAGATGTATTTCTCTAAGATCTTTTAACGATGTTTTTATATAATTTATTGTGAAGCCAAAAAAAAGAAAAAATAGTAATTATAGTTGACCAAAATTAGTAATTATGGTGAGGTCAATCAATTTTTGTTTTAGATTTTATGAAAATGAAGTAATATTTATTAATCCGTGTTTTTATATAATTTATTGTGAAGCCAAAAAAAATTAGAAAAAATAGTAATTATGATTGACCAAAATTAGTAATTATGGTTAGGTCAATCAATTTTTCTTTTAGATTTTAGGAAAGGAAGTAATATTTATTAATATAAAATTGTTAATTAATATTTTTTTGAGTTTATTTTACAAAATTTAAAACTATTATTTAAGTAGTTTTTGTTAGTTATAAAAGTATTATTAAATTGTTATTATTTAGATAGTCTTTGTTGGATATATATAGATAGTTAGTATTTATTAATATAACATAATATTTATTAATATAAAATTGTTAATTAATATTTTTTTAAAGTTAATTTTACAAAATTTAAAACTATTATTAAAGTAGTTTTTGTTAGTTGTAAAAGTATTATTAAATTGTTATTATTTAGATAGTTTTTGTTGGATATATATATATATATATATATATATATATATATATATATAATTGTTTGGGTTGAGAAGACAAAAGTTATGATTATAAAATCTAAGAAAGACACCTACACTAATTTTATATATGACAATAATAATGAGGATGTAACCTCTTACAAGTATAATTAAATTGAAATCCACTACAAGCTTAACTAAAACTGTAACATCTAGAAAAAGATCAATGGAGGGTAGAAATCTTATTTTGGTCTTAAAAACAATTGTAAATCAACCAACTTGGTCATGTGGGTTAAAAACTAGTTCATCTTTGAAACTCCATCTTATGTGGATGTGAAGTATGGGGTTGCAACATTTCTAGAGAATCTTGGACAAAGATTGAGCAAATCTAGAAACATTTTATAACTTATAACATTAAAATTAAAAGCAATATGCCACCATCGTATTCTCCTCATAGAAGTGGGTCTTTCCCCCATAGAGAACATGCCTATGGTTAGGTATCTGATGTATAAGTACAAGATAAATAACATGGGTGACAAAACCAATTACCCATGTGGGTCTTTCCCCCATAGAGAACAAAGCTATGGTTAGGTATCTGATGTATAAGCACAAGATAAATAACATGGGTGACAAAACCAATTACCCATCAAGTAGGGTTGGTGTAAATATAACATGGACTGGTTAAACCATTGGAGCATTGGTAAAAATGACACTTTGCACAATATTAATATGTCAAAAATATTATTACATTCAAGTTTAAAGATAAGTTGTGGCACGAGAACAATTTAGAGGTTAAAAGAAAATTAAGATACTATAAGGAGTTCATTAGCCCTAATCTAGAATATTAGAAGTATATCTCAGTATTAACTAGTTCAACGAAGAAAATAAATACAACCAAGATGAGAATGGACTCTCGTGAGCTTCACAGTGAAACAGAGTGTTGGTTTCCATCTTTGTGAGTCTATGAGCATAGAGGGTGAAAATCATTTTCTCTTAAAGTGCCTCGCTTACACACACATTAGATTTGAGTTTCATAGTATTGCTACAATACAAAACTTTCTAACCTCCTAACTTGCCAAAACTATAGTGAACTAGGAGAGCTTCATGCTAAGCATTTTGACAATTGAATTTTTTTTAAAGAAAACCAAATAATACCCCTTTTGAAGGTTTGATAGACCAAAGTTGGTCTAAGTGGATGCTAATCATCATCGTCATCATCATCATATATATGACACATACATTAATTTTATATATGACAATAGCAACATGGAGGATGTGACCTCTTACAAGTATCTTGGAATTGAAATACACCACAATCTCAACTAAAACTATATCATTGAGAAAAAAGGATCAACATTGGGTGGAAAACTTATTTTGGTCTTGAAACAATTATAAATCAACCAACCTGGTCATGTGGGTTAAAAGTAAGTTCCTATTTGAAACTCTATCTTCCTCATTATCTTATATGGATGTTAAGTATGGGGTTGCAACATTTCTAGAGAATCTTGGAGAAAGATTGAGCAAATATAGAAACTTTTTATAACTTATAACATTAAAATTAAAAGCAATATGTCTTATTGTGCTATCCTCATAGAAGTGGGTATTTCCCCTATCGAGAGCATGATCTAGGTACCTAATGTATAAGAACACGATAAATAACATGGGCAAACAAGAGACTTCCTAAAATTGCTTTAAAATAAAGTCCAAACCAACTACGCCTCAAGCAAGGTTGGTGTAAAGATAACATGGATTGGTTAAACCATTGGGGAATTGGTGAAAATGACACTTTGCAGAATATCAGTAATGTCAAAAATGTTATTAGATTTATGTTCAAAGAGAAGTTGTGATGCAAGAACAATTTAGAGGTTAAAAGAAAATTAAGATACTATAAGGAGTTCATTAACCATATTATAGAAGATTAGAAGTATCTCTTGGTATTAATTTGTTCTAATTAGTTCAAAGAAGAAAACCAATACAACCAAGATAAGAATGAACTCTCATGAGCTTCATAGTGAAACAGAGCCTTCGTCTATTCCTAAGACTTAGTGAGTCTATGAGCGTTGAGGATGAAAATAATTTTCTCTTAAAGTGTATCGCTTACATTCACATTAGATATGGGTTTCATAGTATTTTCTAAAATACAAACTTTTCTAACCTTCTAACTTGCTAAAACTATAGTGAACTAGGAGACTTCATGCCAAGCATTTTTTAGCATAGAAATAAAATTTTAATGAAAACCAAATAATACCCTTTATAAAATCGGATAGATCAAAATTAGTCTAAGTTGATGCTAATCATCATTCATTCATATATATATAATTACAATTTTATAAAATTTAAAATTTAAAACTATTATTAATTTTTTTATTATATATATACATACGCTTTTAAAATGGAAATAATATTATTTAAATAGTTATTATATATATATATATATATATATATATATATATATATACACAAGATTTTTAAATGAAATTTTTTTTTAAAGTTTTTTAAATTAATTTTTTTTTTAAATTATAATTTTTTAATTAATATTATGATTAGTAAAACATTACACTAAGATATAATTTACCATATGTGTGTTGTAATTTGCTAGACATGTATTTCATACATGGTATGAAATATTTTAACATATGGTATGGATATATTAAAATATATTTAAAGCTTGCAATCACAGTACATTTTTGAGTGATTTAAAAATTCATCTTTTTATTATTAGTCCCTGCTTCCGAGCTTGCAGGGATTCTATGAATGACCTTGTCACCCTGCCTTTGGCAGGGACTCTATGAAAGGGCTTTCCCTCAATTCAATAAGCCTGCACGCAAACCAAAGACATATATTTCACATATATCCTAAGTCTTTATGCAAATTAAAGTTATTAATTACACATATACTAAGTTTATGTCACACGTATACTAAGTTTTAAGTTTTTTTTAAGTTTTTTTTCCCAATCGTAAACTTGGAGTCCTTATTTGGACTCATATTGAGGCAAAAGCAGGTAAGGGGAAGCTTATACTTTCATCATTTTTGAATATTAATCAACGGTATAGAACCTTTCTTATACTTTTGAATAATGCTAACAATCCTATTAGCATTAGTTCCCTTACATTAAATGTTTAATGTTTAGAGTGTTTTGTATGATTGCAAAAATTATATTTTATCAGTGCATGCAGTGAGCATGCCTTCTGTTCTTACCAGCACACCTTCCAAACATGCATGCCTTCTTACCAACACACCAGCACACCTACCAAGCATGAATGCCTTTTGTTCTTACCACCGCACCTGCCAATGAACCTTCTTCTAGGTGTCGATTTGCACAAGATGGAAGAGTTTACATGCTACCTGTTAGACTTCCTATTACCCAACACTCCATTTTCCCCCATTTTCAACCAGTGTATTCAGCAAACACTTCAACTATTGTATTCAGCAAACACTTCAATTGGTTGGGTTCTGAAGCTGCCTTTGCTTTCGGTGGATCCGGTTGTTGGTTAATCCTTCAAAGAGTAGCTGCCAAAGAGTAGCTTCTTGTGTAACTAAAATCTTTCTTTGGGGCATACTTTTGTCTACATGAATGGGTGGACTCAAGTAACTCATCATTCCAATGATAATAATGGCGACCACTAGACAACTGTACCTGTAGGACAACCAAAACCAATTTCAAGAACATCATGTAAGTTACAAGCAAATATAACTTACTTTTTTAACATGCAAACTTATGTTGTTTGGTATATGCACTCTGATTAAGGACTAGGTTGACCTAAATTTACTTTCACCTAATAGCCTGTCTAAACAAGTTTCTGAATTTTGGTTTTTTACATTTAATAGGTAAATGAGAGCTGATTTAATAGGTAAATGAGAGTTGATTGTCCCAAAATGCCAAGAAAAATTGAGATCCGCGTATTCTTCTAAGATACAGGTCATACGAACAACTCGCTATACTGTAATTTGAATTTGACAAAACCCTAAGGGTTCTGAAAGGCCAAAAAAATTAATGAAAATGAAGAACTAATTACCCGAACTATCCTCGTCTCCGTCATCTGTTGAAGAAGAGTAAGAAGAAGAAGTCTTGGTTGATTCCTGTCATCAAAAAACATAAGAGAGAAACCTCCTGCTCGTGGGGTGGCATGCCCCTCCTGAGCTCAAAAACCTCAACAGTAATGGAGGCAGCAGCTTATTTTTGAAGCTCCATAGTCCGATAACAATAGGCGCCCCGAAAATAAAACCACAGAACATACCTGGAAGTGAACCGAATGTGAGGCCACCGGGCTTGAACCTGTTTCCATCCCTGAACATGGTACTCTCCTGAGGATTGAACATGCCATTGTTTTCATTCAAAAAGGCTTCATACCTATCCTTCTTGCAAGCGTGACCGAATGGGTCCATCAGATATTCGAGCTAAACCCTACTGTAATGCAACTCAAGTAGACTAAACCTTCTAAAAAACCTTGTCTAAGATCAATATCTCCAACCCAATACCTCAAGACACATAAATAAACCCTGAAATGTAAAGACAACTCAAATATTGTTGTTACAGATGAATATGTAATATAAACGAAAGTTACAATGTAGTTGAAAACAAGCTAGCTATAGCGAACTCTCAAACCAAGACCTAGGTTTTGGGTGAAAACATGAAGAATCTAAAAAAAATGGATTTAAGTGCTCACTGAGGAGTCATGCCCAGAAAATACAGATTCAAAATAAAACAATGTTTGAGAAATAAAAATAAAACTCAAATTTGAATTTTGGAAATCACTATCACAATATTTATTCCAAAAAGTAAAAAAACAAATTACTTATGTTTACAAAACAGTTAAACAGAGTATGCTGCTCTGTTTTCACAAACAGGAAATTTTAGACAAGTCTCTCTCTCTTACAGTGCACAAAACCTTATCACTAACAAAATTCTATAAAACACATTTTCTAAACAGGAATTACAATTATCTATAAATAGAGTTTGACGGGTTTCAATCCAGTTAATACAAATGAAACGTGGAGATATAAGGCAAGAAACGTGGCAATTTCAGAAGAGCAGATGACAGAAAACGGTTATTAAGAAGATGCCCAAATTCCAGTTCTTGCAGATATGCAGAAAACTTAAGCATTAATTCCTTCAATCTCCCCCTTAATGTCAAGTTTGAGGATTCTCAACTATGATCTAAGTTTCTCCAATCGATCCTTCGGAAGAGATTTAGTAAAAATGTTTGCAAGTTGATTTTCAGATTTACAAAATTGAAAAAAGAGAAATTCTTGTTGGACAACCTCTCTAATGAAGTGATGGAAAATGTCAATGTGTTTTCTCTTACTGTGGAAAATTGGATTCTTTGTCATGGAGATAGTACTTTGATTATCGCAGTAAAATTGATGGATCTACATACTTCCATTCCCAAGTTTTCCACCAACCTTCACAACCAAATGGCTTGTGTGCTTGTGGATGATGCAGCAATATATTCTGCTTCTGCTGTAGATAGTGCAACAATGGGTTGTTTTTTGCTACTCCAAGAAACAAGGTTTCCTCCAAAGAGAAAAGCATATCCATAGGTACTCTTTCGGTCATCCAAGATTTCTGCCCAATCTACATCTGTGTATGCTACAACATTTGAATCATTAGCAGAGGTATAAAACAGTCCATAAAATTTAGTACCACTTAAATTTCTGAGAATCCTTTTGGCTACTCATCAATGGGACTCGTGAGGTTGATGCATGAATCTAGCAACTAGACTTACAACAAACATAATGTCTGGTCTAGTGGATATCATATACATAAGGCTTCCAATCAGAGATCTATAAAGGGTAGCATCACAAAGTGGACTTTCATCATCTTTCATCAGTTTACTCCAAACTACAAGAGGAGTGCTCACAGGTTTACAATTTTGCATGATAAACCTCTTCAACATGTCTTCAATATATTTAGCTTGACAAATATATATACCTTCAGTTGTTTGTTGAATTTGCAACCCCAAGAAATATTTCATTTCTCCCAAATCAGACATTTCAAATTCTGATTTCATTGCCTCTTTAAATTCCTCCATAAGTGAAAATGAGGTGCTAATGAAGATTAAATCATCTACATATAGGCAAAGGATGATAAAATAAGACCCAACAACCTTTTTGTAGACAACATTCTCAAAATAACATTTAACAAAACCATTATCATGAAGATAGTCATCAATAAGCTCTAGGGGCTTGCTTAAGACCATAAAGAGCCTTATTAATCTTATACACCTTATCTTCTTTACCGTCAATAATTAAACCCCTATGTTGATCAACATAAACTTATTCGTTCAAATATCCATTTAAGAAGGCATATTTAACATCCATTTGATAAATAGTTAGCTTTAACTAAGATGCAATGGAAATAAATGTTCTTACTATTTCCATTATTGCTACATGAGCAAAAGCCTTATAAAAATCAATTCCTTCTTGTTGCACATATCCTTGTGCAACCAAACGTGCTTTATGTTTTGAAATTCTGCCATCCATATTCAATTTAAGTTTGTAAATCCACTTTACACCAATAGTGGATTTTCCATGAGGAAGATCAACTAACACCCATGTGTCATTTTTCTATATTTGTGCAATCTCATCTTCCATGGCGCATCCATAACTCATTAGACCAATCTTCATTAAAATTGAAAGGTTCAACATGTGTAGAAGCAAGAAGTGCAAAAGTATAACCAACATACCTAGTGGTCTCATATATTTCTTTTAAACTTCTTGTTTTTCTAGGAGAACCGAATGGATATATTGCTTGATCCAGATCTTGGAGGCTGAGACCCGGAAGGCTTGGATGCCGAGAGAGGAGGAGATTAAAGCTGCAAAATTGTTAACATTTGATGCATAGAGTAACATACATAGAGTAAATAGCCCACGTGGAGGGGTGAGGCTCAAAGAGAGTTCTTTGAGCCTCACCTCTCAAACCATACTAAGAAAGACACCCAGAACTAGTAACCCAATAACGCAATAGAATAAGAGAAGTGGATGATGTCAAAAATCCTTCAATGTTTTATTGAGAAGGCATGGAGCTTTTTTATAACATTATTACAATGTGCTTTGCGGCAATACCATGGATCAAAACCATGGGTTGTGAAATACCATGGATGAGAGAGGTACAATGTGCCTTGAAGCCATACCATGGAACACAACCATGAGTTGTCAATTACCATGGATGAGAGAGGGTACCCTCTCTGTTTAATGCGTTTATGATGACTAATGGCGTGTGGCCTCTCATTAAATGCTTTTATGACTCATACATCTGAATTTAAACCATATACCCCCTGAAATTTGTATCATTCTTCCCCCCTTAGAAAATGATGGTCCCCATCGTTTAATGCTAAAAAGAGACCCATGAAGGGTTTTCTCTGGTTAACCCATAACCGTGGGTTTTGTGTGGTTGATCCATAACCATAACTGTGGGTTTTTTGTGGTTGACCCTTAACCATGGGTTTTTTGTGGTTGACCCATAACCATAACTGTGGGTTTTGTGTAGTTGACCCATAACCATGGTTACAATAGGATTTCATAAAAGCAGGGATAATTTTAGGGGCGAATTTTAGCCCAGTGGGATATTTTTCCATGTTTTTCTCCCAAAAAACATTCACCATTTTGCATTTTTTGAAGTCCTGTTTCGCCCAATTTTGATGGGGTAAAATTTTTTCTCCCTAAAAATTGCCAAATTATTATATAAACGATATAAAATCCTTGGAAATTAAAATATTTTTTGAAAAATATCGCCAATCATTTTATAGTTGGCATTTTAAGAATTGGTAATATTCGTCAACATTTACACACTTTTAAATAAGTATGGTTCCTTACTTACAATAAACCCTGCATAAAAGTCAAAAAAATGGTCTTTGGTGAAGTTGATGTCTCGCTGCAAATCTATTCATATATTTTGATGCAAGTGATGAAATTGAACTCTGTTGAAGACCCATTTGCGATATTGAAGAGACCTTTCCATCCATATAACATACTTTCTCTGTGATGGCCCAAGGAGTGAGAAAATGGTTGTCGAATCTCAATGGATGCGTGCACACTGGTTTTGTAGATATATGTTGCTTCAATGGATGATATCTCTCAAACCAAAGATCCAAATGAAAAACCGGAAAAATACCCATTTTAGATAACGGAAATATATTTCCAATGAGAGGTGGTAGAGCCTCTAATGTGTTTTGTAGAGTCCATGGTACTTGTTTGAAGTTTTTGTATGTGATGTTGCATTGTGTACAGACATAGGTTGCTTCAAACAAGCATATCTCACAAACCAGGAAGGTAAATGAGAAACCAAAAAATACCCATTTTAGATGACGAAAATATATTTCCAATGAGCTATGGAAGAGCCTGTGAAACTCTCTATGCAAGTTACATTATTAGTTAAAATTTGTATAGACGTGTTGATCTTCAGTTCATATATTGACAAGGGTTTGTAGAGCAAAATCGGATGTTGTAGAGATCATGGAATTTCCTCTTGAAACTTAGATATCCTGTATTGCATGAGGACCAACTGTGATGGTTACAGTGTATGGCCCAGGAATGGAATCCGAGTGTGTCAAAAGGAGGTTGGAAATCTCTGCAGATCTAACCCGAACTATGCTCAAACCCTCATTCCCATGGAGAGCGTACCTACTCTGATACCACTGATCCAGATCTTGGGTGATGAGACCCAGATGGCTTGGATGCCGAAAGAGGAGGGGAGTAAACCAGCAAATTGTTATCATTTCATGCATAAAGTAACATAGAGAAACATAGAGTATATATGTCACATGGATGGGTGAGGCTCAAAGAGGGTTCTTTGAGCCTCACCTCTCAAACCATATCAAGAAAAGAACTCAGAACCAATAACTCAATAGAGTAAGACAAATGTAGGATGCAAAAATACTTCAATGTTTTATTGAGAAGGCATGGAGTTTTTTTATAACATTATTACAATGTGCCTTGGGGCAATACCATGGATCAAAACCATGGGTTGTGAAATACCATGGATGAGAGAGGTACAATGTTCCTTAAAGCCATACCATGGAACACAACCATAAGTTGTCAATTACCATGGATGAGAGAGGGTGGCCTCTCTGTTTAATGCGTTTATGATGATTGAGGGCATGTGGCCTCTCATTAAATGCTTTTATGACTCATACATCCGAATTTAGACCATATACCCCCTGAAATTCAAACCATTGCTTGTCTTTCAACATGAGTTCTTATTGTTGGTAAAGATGTAGATTCCCTCAATGGAGAACTCTATGAAGGTGAGCCCACATATCTTGACGTAGAGGGATGAAGAGACTCATCATTATTATCAAAAATTAAGCCTTCAATATGTGGATTCCTTACTTTAACTTCTCCTTCATTTTTAAAATAAGCTTCCCCTTCATCAAAGATCACATCTATACTAACATGAAGCTTATTGGTAAGTGGATCATGAAATCTATAAGCCTTACTTTCTTTTAATATCCAATGAAAACACATCTTACATATTTTCCATCTAGCTTCTACCTTTTTCTACCAAGAATATAAACAAAGCATGTAGACCCAAATATTTTAAAATGAGAAACATTAGGCTTTCTATAAATTCAAGCTTCATAAGGAGTAGAATATTTTACCATCTTTGTAGAACTTCTATTTAGAATATATATGGTTGAATGGACTGCATCTGCCCAATACATGTTTGGCAAACACATTTCTCTCAACATACATCTGGCCATTTCTACCACTGTTCTATTTTTTCTCTCTATTACTCCATTTTGTTGAGGAGTGTAAGCAGTAGTTAATTCCTTCTTAATGCCATGTGAGCTGCAAAATTCTTTAAATTCATTGGAGGTGAACTCTCCACCTCGATCAGTTCTCAAGACTTTCAAATAATATCCTAATACCTTCTCAACACAAACTTTAAACTTTTGAAAACAACTAAAAGCTTGAGATTTCTGACTTATGAAATAAACCCAAGATATTCTTGAATAATCGTCTACAAATAGTAGAAAATACTTGGTGTTTCCAAGTGACAAGGTTTGCATAGGGCCACAAATATATGAATGTACTAAATCCAATGGCTCATATGATCTAAACTGATAATGAGGAAAACTTTCTCTTTGTTGCTTCCCTATGGTACAACCTTCACAGATCTTATTATTGGACTCTATGGAGGAGTGAAAACCTCTTACTAAATTCATCTTTTGCATAAGGGATAGGGATTCAAAATTAAGGTGTCCAAACCTTTTGTGCCAAAGCCAAGAATCATCGACTATGGCCTTCAAACAAACTACATTTGATTCCATTCTTAACAAAAACATCCTATTTTCAGTCATGGGAACTTCAACAACAAGGGAATTCTTGTAAAAAATATTACAACACTTTCCTTCAAAAACAGTCTTGTAATTGTTAGAATTTAGTTTCCCTGTGCTAATCAAGTTGTGCCTTAATTTTGGAACAAACAAGGTATCTTGAACATACATCATTTTTCCATTCTTAACTCGAATGTCAATAATACCTTTTCCCATTACATCTCCTTCATTATCATTGCCAAAACTAATTGTCCCTTTCACATTCTCATCTAGCTTCACAAACAGTTTTTTATTTCCAGTCATATGATTTGAACAACCACTATCCAAATACCATGTAAAATCATCACACTCTTCAAGTTTGTTACATGTGAGAAATAAAGTTTGAGAATTTTCACCATCTTCCTTGCTGAAATTTGAATGAGAGGTATCTCTTTTCTTTTGAAAGAAATGACTTTCAAGGTGACCATCTTTATTACAATAGGTGCAGTGAAAATTACCTCTGCCAGAACTATTGCTTCTTCCTCTACCTCTGACTCTTCCACGACCTCTACCTCCTCTAAATGATGTTGAAGAAAAATCATTTCTAACAGTGGATGATTGTTTCTTCTTATCATCTACTACCTTCAACTTGCTTTGGAAATCTTGATCCAAAAGTTCCTCATTCTTTTTCAACCTGTCTTCATGTACTTGAAGGCTTCCAAACAGATCAACAAAGGTTAGTTTTGTTAAATCCCTTGATTCTTCTATAGCAATGGTGACAGGATCAAACTTCTTAGGAATACTTCTTAACACTTTTTCTGCAATCCTTCTATCTTCAAGAGTTTCACCATGAGCATGAATAGCATTAACAATATTTTGAACTCTAGTAATAAAACATTCAACACTTTCATTTTCTTTCATAGAAAGAGACTCAAAATCTCTTCTCAGCATTTGAAGTTTGACCACATTTACCTTTACAGAGCCCTTGTATACCTTCTCCAAGGTATCCCAAGCATCATGGTACTTTTCACATTCTGCAATCTTTGGAAAACTTGCAATATCAACTTCTGTTTGAAGAATAAATAGAGCCTAAGCATCTCTTTTCCTATTCTCCTTCAATTTTGTCTTCTTATCAACTAACAATGCATTATAAGTAGCTTGATCTGTTATATATTTATCATTTAATCAATATGATCTAGGATCTTATCTGAGAGAATAACATGCACAGCAATAATCACAAGAGACAAGAAACACAAAGAGTTTTCCTCAGGGAAACCATAAAGGAGAAAACCCCACAACTTCCTCAGAGATAGAATGAGCACCAATAGAAAACATAAAACCCAAAAACACAAAGATGATCTCCGACAAATGTTCTCTCTCTCACTCATGCGCTATAGTTGAGGGAGTGTTTGTTCCAAATAGAGAGTCTCACTCTCTATTTATACTTGTTTTCCATTTTACTTTTACTCTACAGAGCTGACCTCACTAGGAGATTCTAATAACCCTATACTGGTCAACACATCATCTATATGCTCATCCATGGCAACATATTGGAGCTTCACTGCTCCTCTCTGCACCATATCCCTGATATAGTGATATTTGATCTTGATATGATCCGACTTGTCATGGAACATCGGGTTCTCCGACAACTTCACACAACTCTAGTTGTCGCAATATATACAAGTAGCATCCAACTAGAGATCAAACAAATCATATAGTAGCTTCCTCAGCCACACTACCTCACAACTAGCCGAACAATATGCAACATACTCTGCTTCAGTTGTACTCAAGGGCACACAGGACTGCTTCCTGCTAAACCAAGAGATCACACCTAATCCCATACTAAAGTAGCACCCCAAAGTGATATTACTATAAATGGAATTTCCTTCCCAATCTGAATCCACATAACCCTCCAGTTTAATCTTCTGATTCATCTCATACTTGAGCCCATAATCAACTGTACCCTTCATGTATCTCAGAATATGCTTTGTAGTAATCAAGTGAACATGTCTCAGATCCGTCAGCTACTAGCTCAATGTGTTGACAGCAAAGCAAATATCAGGTCTTGTGTTTGTCAGGTACATCAATGATCCAATCATTTGATGATACATTGTAGCATCAAACGACTCTGATGAAGCATCACTCAATAGATTCAGGTTTGATTCCATAGGTGTGGTCATGGCCTTGCAGTCCATCATCCCTAAAATATTCAGGATCTCCACTACATACTTCCCTTGTCCCAGGGACATTCCATCTGCACTCTTCCACACCTCCATGCCTAGAAATTAGTGCATCATACCCAAGTCCTTCATCTCGAACTTGGCAGCAAGTCTCCTTATTGCATCTTTAATGAGTTCCTCTTTTTTCTATCAGGAACAGGTCATCGACATATAACAACAGCATCAATGGTCTTCTGCCTTCAACCTTGAATTAAAGGTTGGAATCCGCTTTACTCTCAATAAATCCTAGAGCCATCAGTATGCTATCCATCCCATCATACCATGTCGAACCTTAGAATATTCTGTAGACACTCCCTCTGAAGCAGATCATCATTCTCCCTCTGCCTTTCATACTATATGTATTATGTACTGGAGTTCCAAGTAGATTCCTTTGCTACTAATATTCTATGTATCCATCTAGGGTCACTGGATACCAGGATCCTCTATCTTGAACCTTTTCAAAATTTCTTCTCACACCCATCTATGACCTTGTCATCCTCTATAGGATTTCATCTTCAACCTTGTAGCAAAGGTTAAGATCTTCATCATTCTAGGTGATCTTCAAGATCCTCATGTATGTGTTATCCCATGGGTTCCTTCTGAGCTCAATTAATTTTCACACGCGAGTCTTCCTTTCATGTGTCTTAACTTCCAGTGGCTGCAAATGTCTCTTCGTAGTCTATGCCTTCTTTCTATGAGAAGCCTCGTGCTACGAATCTTGCCTTATATCCCTAGATGTTGCCATCTACTGCTTGTTGGATCTTGTAGATCCATTTGGAAGACACCGTGGAATTCCCTTCAGGTCTCGATATCGCATCCTAGACATCATTCTTCTTGAACTGGTACTTTCCTTCCCTTTCTTTCGGAATGCTCTGCATCAATGATGTCGCTCAACATAACTAGATTGTGTTTGAGGCCTCTTACTTTCCTTGGATTATTCTTCATCTACCGTTTTCTTTATAATCTTCTGAATCTTTTTCTTTCACTATGGAAGTGTCTTGGTTCATCTTCATGTATGCTTATTGGAGTGAATCTTCAACAGTCGTCACGTGTTCTTCAGAACAAGTCTCATCCTTCTTTTCTTGTAGGAAATGGTACGTGATATTTCCTACAAGTCAAATGCATTAGTTGTATGGTTATAAGCATTTCATAAGGCATATTCATAATGGAAAATCCTTATGCATAAAGATATAATCATGCAACTATTTTAGCCAATACAACATTCATCCATATCTCACGGAAAATTTCTATATGCCTTCCATCTCTACCATGACATCATTGAGATTTTGCACTAATCCAATATGTCAGCAAAGAGGTTTCATTCTAGATAAATAGCAATGGAGTCTTGTATAGCACCATGGGCTACTTACCCATCACATGCATATTAGTATTATACTGTCATTAATGTAGACATTCTATCATGCATAATACATTTCACAACTAAAAAATGCCATATAAACAATTGGATATGTAGGAAAAGACAATTCAACTACTTATCTTTATTTGTTTCGTGGGTAGATTCCTTCTTGGGCCTTTAGCTTCATCATCTTTTTTATTCATGACATCATCATTTCTTATCCGAATGCTAAGATGGATAAGAGGTTCTTCAAGAATTGAGTCCTTCATATTCCTCATCGCTTGAGGGGTTTTCTTTGAATCGTGAGAGCTTGATCTTCAGTTTCTCCCATATTCTCTTTTCTTATTATGAGTTGAGCTTCTTCTTGTGTTCACTCTTCCCAGAGTCTGCTTAAGGTAATCACATCCTTCTGGCACACATTCCTCGAATGAATGAATCCCATGATCCTGGGAGGTTATTCAAGGTGGTTATAACAATATCTTATTATTCTTCGATTGCTTCGTCATAGAATCGAACACTTGCTTTTGGTGTCACATGAGGGATGAGATGATTTTTAATAGAATATGCAATGATTCTCTTGGTTCTATCCTTAGCCTCATCTCCCTCTGGTTGTTAGAACTTCCTTACTGAAATACTAATCTAAGTCAATTTATTCAAGGATTATGGAGTTCCTACACTTCAATACTTGGAAGTTTCCAGCTTCACCAAGATTTTCATCCAGCTGGTGTGATTAGTCATTTCGAAATGAGAACCTTAACTGCAAATAGAAAAATATTAGATCTTACCGATTTGAGGTGTCAGTCCTGGTTTTGGAGCTGACTGTTCTAGGGTTTGTCAGAGAAACCCTAATTTTAAAAACTTGGAATATCAAACTTCTGATTGGATAGAAATATGGGCCTCTTCAAGGTGATATGTCCAATGTACTCCTTTTTTGAAAACAGTGGAGGGAAGCTCCCGGAACAGGAAGCCCTAATTTTCCAATTTATTCTACAAAAATGCTTGATATTGTTTTTGCAGTATCTTCAAAATTATTGCTCCTCTGTGTCTGAAACTTTGCACTAAAGTAGACTTGTCTTTCCTCTTTCTAACACTTCATATTAGTAGAATTGGTTTCAGCAATTGGGACTTATGGGTGTTTTTCCAAGGTGACTTGTTTCAGGACTGTTCAGAATAGTGAACTTGTACGGACTTCCATGTGTCACTATTTCACCTTTGGGATCTTAAAATTTTACCAAAGAAATTACAATCCATGCCCTATATAGAAAAATTTGATAAATTTCATTTGGACCTTCGTAGCCCGAGATATAAAAATGTTCCCTAGGTCACATGTTTAAGGCTAAATTGTGGGAGAGGCTGAAACCTTGACTTGGAGGAATCATATCTCCTAGAATATAGAGAATATGAGGCTAAAAATTTTACACATGGTTCATCAGGAATTTATCTTTGGCCTGTAAAATTTTTGGCTCGTGAGCATTCTCCGATATTGTAATATAGTGAATGTACCAAAATGACTAGTTTTAGTCTTTTAGGATTTTCAAATTAGGGTTTGAATTTCCCAGAGTTCTACCCAACCAGAAACTTTGGCCTTGGTCTCTAAATTTCGATTTTGAGGAGGAGAGAAATCCTATGCTGGCTCACTCAAAAATTCCTCTTCTGTGAAAATCCCTAATTTCTCGCAGTAGTGACATGTCAAAAATTGAAAATGCTTGGAATCAAATTCTGCTTCGACAGAAACATGTGCCCTTCAATGGAGATTTAACCTAGCCTCCTTTTGTTGATGATCTGTGGAGAGAGACCCAAAAATTAATAATCCCTAACTTCTGCAGTTGCATAGTGTCTTCTACTCAAGTTAGATCTGAGACCCTGTTAGATTTTTATCATTTAATCAATATGATCTAGGATCTTATCTGAGAGAATAACATGCACAACAATAATCACAAGAGAAAAGAGACGCAAAGAGTTTTCCTTGGGGAATCCATAAAGGAGAAAACCCCGCAACTTCCTCAGAGATAGAATGAGCACCAATAGAAAAATTAAAACACAAAAACACAAAGATGATCTCTGATAGTTGTTCTCTCTCTCACTTGTGTGAGCTCCTCCTCTCTCACTCATGAACTGTAGTTGAGTGGGTGTGTGTTCCAAATAGAGAGTCTCACTCTCTATTTATACTTGTTTTCCACTTGAATTTTTCTCTGCAGGGTCGACCTCACTAGGAGAGTCCAATAACCCTAATACAACTCAATTGTGGGGACTATTACCCCGACTTACAACGGAGGGTTAACCTCAACTCAATTGTGGGAACTATTTCCCCGACTTACAACAGAGGGTTAACCTCAATGACTTTACATGACTTTATTATATTAATGACTCTCCCGATCGGAGGAACAAACATCTCTGTTGGGGTATAATGAAATACAATAGGAAATATACAAGTGAATACATTCTGAAGTTACAAATACATCAACATGATCAGTTGGCTTTGTGCACCTTGCAGAAACAAGCATCCATAAATCTTGTGCGATGAGCAAAGTTCTCATCTTGACACTCCAGTGACTCAAAATTTTCCCGACAGAAAAGAGGAATATGGTACTAGATTGAACTGTTATTTTGGGCCATTGTCTTCTTCTGCTGCAAACAACCAAAAACTTGGATTTGATACCAAATGAAGAATCTGAAGAAAAAAAATGAATTTAAGTGCTCACTGAGGAGTCACGCCCAAAAAATACATATTCAAAATAAAACTCTGTTTGAAACTTTGTTTGAGATATAAAAATAAAACTCAAATACGAATTCTGGAAATCACTGTCACAATATTTATTTCAAACTTTAAAAAACCAAAGTACTTATGTTAACAAAAGAGTAAAATAGAGTATGCTTCTCTATTTTCACACACAGGAAATTTCAGACCAGTCTTTCTCTCTTACAGTGCACAAAAACTTATCACTAACAAAATTCTCTAAAACACATTTTCTAAAAAGGAATTACAATTCTCTATAAATAGAGTTTGATGGGCTTCAATCCAATGAATACAAATAAAATGTGGAGATCTAAGGCAAGAAACATGGCAATTTCAGAAGAGCAGATGGTAGAAAATGGTTATTAAGAAGATGCCCAAATTCTAGCTGCCGCATATATTCCAAAAACTCAAGCATTAATTCCTTCAAAACATGCATAAAAGTTGAGAGAGAGTATACATTTATATATGGGTATGGATCTCGAGTCACAAGTATTAAATAGGGTGGACTCGAAATCGATTTGATTTTCCTTAGGAGTTGCTTGCCCCCACGTCACCACCTAGTGCATAACTATTTTTCTAGGGTTTCCCAGTGTCTGTTGTGAACAAGCAGTCAACTAATAAGCACCACAATGTAATCAATGACCTCTTCTAGAAAAATCCATATATTGAATGATTAAAAACACCATTCACCAACGATAGAAAGCACACATCATCCCACGAGTTTCAGGACAGTAGCTGAGGATTCATTTGTAAAACATTTTGAGACCGACCTTCTGTACGATTTTTTCATAATCTAACAAAGCAGTTCCCTCACTCCTGTTACCCCAACAAAAAAAGGTAATTGTGGCCACCAATTCTTTCTGAATTGATTGTTCAAGCTTGGACGTCAAAGGAAAAAGAATTGTCTTGCTTGCAATAGTGAATCCCTCGCCAAATGTAGTATCAAGGTATATCACTCGCCCACTAAGTATATGAAACGCGATGCTTGCTTCCTTCTACTAATATCCTTGGAGAACATCTTTAGCCTTGTATTTAGTAGCATAGGTGGAGGCAATTTCAATGAGTGCTTCATGAACAATTGAAACGACTTGGTTATTACACAATGTTTCAATGGGCTATGCGAATATTGATGGTTTCACTTGGCCAACTGAAGAGCTATGCATGATATGTTGTGTCTTTCTCACACAAATGCTACTCTCCACATGTGATGCATGCAATCAAAGGTGTGGCCCCTGCTTATCAATCAAGTGAGGTGGATTTCGGCTACCCCCAATATGAAAATACAAATAGTTTAAATGCATTTTCTTGACCTAGTTATCCATTTTTATTATCAAAGCTAGTAAATTTTCGTATACCAAAGTATAGTTCTACTCTGTGAATTTTCATATCCATCTTACTTACTCTAAATTCGAGTTGAAAAATCTGTTATCCATTTTTATTATCAAAGCTAGTCAACTTCTGTATACCAAAGTATAGTTCTACTCTGTGAATCTCCATATCCATCTTACTTAACTCTAAAATTGACTAGAAAACTCTGTTAATATATAGAGGATAAAGCAATACCGAAAGTTACATCAAGATTTTACCTTCAGGATTTCATAAAGATAGATTGACCAACTAAAAATAAGTCACTCGATGTATTCTGAAAATGCATTAGACAAAGCAATTTCCTATATTGTTTTGATACAAAGTAATATCGATGTCATTGAAATGCAGATGCCTTAGTGGATAATGGATTGTATTTCTATTGACGTTGTGAGCTAGTGGCCCTCTCCCTATCTTAATGTAAATGCAAGGAAAAGTAAGAAGTGACTAGAATGTTTCAAAAGTAGTTGTTGAGCCTGCACAAATTTCAGAGGTATAAGTCTTTTACAAAGGAAAGTAACACTTAATCTTAAGTAGAAAATATGCAAAAAAATATTGCAATTTGAATAAAGGAAAAAACTATATAAATTGAATCAAATAGAAGGAAATGCCCTTAAAGAATGCAAGCATCAAGAAACCAAGCATGAAAAGATAAAAAAATCAGCAACGTAAAAGGACTAGTAGAGATTTTGTTGGGGTCACTTATGTCCAAAATAAATATTTAATTATTCTAAAATGATACATATGTCATATAGACTAAAAAAAACTATGAAAACTCCAATGTAACTGGAATGAAGTTGTATTTGTCAACAAACTAGTAAAAAATCATTACGTAACTTGAATGTGATGTTGAGAATTTACATCAACTTTATAAAAAATATATATATATTGCAAACAAATATAGGCTACTGTATGGAGCGTGAGAACTTATTAATGCTAAAAATATGATGCAGGCCGAAATGCTAGAAACAACTTCGAAGACTGTATAGAAAGATACAAGGCGAAAGGTTATCGATATTTATCTAAATCTAAGTTTTAGATCAAAGAACTGTGTGGTGAAAACATTGTTCAACAATGCATTTTATTTGATATTTTATTGTTCAATTATTATAATAATACATTTTATTTGATCTTTTTGCTAATTTCCACAGTCAAATAAGCATTTGCAATGCCCACTTTGATTAGTCAATTTCCCACCAATTCAAGGACAGAAGGCCACTTATCATGATTAGTCATTTTGCCACCAGTTCAATCACGGAAGGCCATTTATCATGTTTCTAATGATGGCACAGATCAACGCCTTAACAAAGTCACCTACTTCCTTAAAAAATCAAGCCACGTATTAAAAAATATATGTTCCAATGTGCATTCCACTAATTCTTGAGAATTATGTGGATCTTGAAGCAGAACCGCCACTGATTGCATGCATAGCACTTGAATCATGCAACCATCTTCAATGAATATTATACTATCATACAACAAAGTTGACAAATCAATCACCAATGTCACAGTTAAATGGTGTGTACATGGTTTGTGCTCCTACATTTATCTGGAAGTTTTTTCAAGTGTATGTGTTAGATTGGCATGTGTATCGTTAATCAAAATGAAAGCATGCATGTACATATCATGGAAAGCAAGAATCTAATTTTTGCAAATCTAAATAAAGCCAAAAAGTTTAAGTATATATTATTCTTATGTCATAAGTACAAAAATGTGGTGTATAATGTACAAAATCAAGTCCTCCCATTCACCCTTTTCATTGACCTTACCACCAATCTTCTTCCAATGTTGCACGCATCTTTGATAACACTCATCACAACCATTCGGTGTGTTCTTTAGGTAATACAAAAAGACGAAATTATGATGCAATGATACTCAACTTTGTTGCAATAGTAATGAAATTTACATTAAGAAGAGACTTGTTGTTTTTAGCAGCTTTACTTGTTTAAATATAGATTTCAATGTGTTTTACTTTTAATTTACTTTTGAGTAAAAGTAAACAAATTCATTAGACAATAACTTGCTGTATTTAACAGCTCTACTTGCTTAAACATAGATTTCAATGTGTTTTACTTTACTTTACTTTTGAGTAAAAGATTAGATTGTTGTTATATATATATATATAATAATTAATTTTATAACTTTAAAAACATTTTTATAAACAGATATTTTTTTGAAAATATTGTTAGTTACATTGAAAATTTCAATGTATTACAATGAAAACCATATTTTAAAATTTCAGTATATTGACATTTTGTAATGAAACGTTTCTAAAGTTGAAAATTTCAGTATATTGACATTTCTTTTTAATGAAACGTTTCAAAAATGAAATATGGTTTTCTTTAACCAAAGTGTCCTTTTTCATATTCAATGTTATATAATTATAATTTTCTATTTCTAATATATTTTTTATAAATAACAATTCGACTAGTTTCATAAAAATTCAAAGGAATACGTGTTTAGATGTTAACAATAACAAATATCTATCAAAAGATGTAATGTAAATTATTAAATTTTTTTAATATATATATAGTTTTTAATATAATATATATATATATATTCATAAATAAATAAAAATGTAAATTATTAACTTTTTAAAAAAGAATATATGTAACTTTTAAAAATACATTAATTAAATGTGTATATAAAAATCATTTTAATAATAATAATAAAAATAATATACCATTCACATTAATAATACTAATAATACTAATAAGATGCACATAAAAAATTAATCTAATAATAAATCAAGATATACATATAAAAATTAATTTAATAATAAGACAAGAAAGTATATACCATTCACATTTTCATATTCTTTGCTAGCATCCTCCTCTTTTCATCCTTTGTTAGAGTTCTACACCCCCACTTTCTTTCCCTCTCACACCAACATCATCCTTTGTTAGAGTTCTACACCCCCACTTTCTTTCCATCTCACACCAACATCCTATACGGGTGATTCATTTTTTCTAAAATTACTCTATCCTATGAATTTCCAAATTGAATATTTTTTTCCATGTGTTTTTTCAAACTATCTAGAATATCATTATTAATTCAATTACTCTTTACTTTACTATAAAATAAAATTCAACCATGTTTGCATGGATTTCCAAATTAATAAAGAGAATTATTAATAAATAATATTTCTTTATAAAGTTTTAGTTTATTAGCCGACGGGGCTTATAATAGACAATAAAAGGGTGCATTGCTAAAGCGTTGGCTTATCCAAGTGTATTGTAGTCAATCCTCATCTTATTTTTACTTGCGAAGAATGGAATTAACCTCTCTAACAACTAGGAGCTTAGAATACCTCCTAGATCTAAGAAATAGTTTGGTTTTCTAACCATCCATGCCTAAGACTCTACGAACAATATGACCAATGATATAGTATTAACTGTAATTTTATTAAGAGGGGTGGAGGTATTCCCCACTATGTATTCTATGAAACCTGTGGTCAAGTAAGGGGATAATAAAAGGGATTTGTTAACTTGCACTCCTCTAAATGTGTAATGGTGACTAATAGTTTTTTTATGGGAAAGTTAGGTCAATATAGTTGACACTTTAAACTTTGGGTTATATTTGGACTTATGATGATACACTCAATGCTCCAAAATAATGTAGTAGAGGATTAGGATATGTAATATGAAAGTATGTTAGGGAGGAAAGATGATTTGAATTTGTTTTTGAATCTTGCCTAGTGATTATGTGATTATGTGTGCCATTTTTATTTCTCTAACTAGTTCCTTTAATATTTAGAACACTTATTTGATTCAATTTTGAAATTTTAAGTGTGGTGATCAATGTAAAATTATGTGTTCTTCCAAAAACTTAATAAGTTCATTAGGATGTTTAATTGGTATCCATTCCCATGGGTGCATCTAGATGTCATTGGTGTAAAATTGTCCATTAGAAGCTTATAAGCGATTAACTCTCTATTAAAGAACTTATTTTTTGAATATTAGTCAATTTGTAGTAATACACCATTTAGATTTGCATAGAAAAATTAATCTTACAACAAAAAGAAAAGTAATACACCATTTGCATTTTTATTCTTTCCTACTTCTAGTAAAATCCCCCCCTTCCATCTCCTTTGATATTATGTAGGATGTAGAGTTCTACACCCTCATTTCTTACCTTCCATGTTGTAGCACCCCACGAGAGTGATTTCCTCAATACATTTCAATTTATCTTAGATTACTCTATCTTATTGATTTTCTATTTGAATTGCTTCTGGCATGTGGTTTTTCACACTATATACAGTACCATTGTTTTTTTTAAGACAAGAACGGGTAGAGTTATATTAATCACTTTTTGGTTAACCACAATCTATAGCGTACAAACTTAAAGAGGGCTGATGACCTCTAACAGTGTTGTCAACCTTCTTATGAATTATGAATATCTTGGGAGATAAATCCCACTTGCTTCTAGAGCTTTTTCGAGAACAAGCCAAAAATTGTTTACAAGAGTAAACTCTCACAAACTGTGAGCAGAGAAGAGTGCAGAAGAAAAACATTAATGAGAAGGGGAGGTAAAATGCCCCTTAATAAAAGGGTCTAACTGCTTTTGAGATCCCAAAAAAATGTTTGAGGTCGCTTCCTTTTCCCTACATTCTTTGTTGGTCTTCCTCTCTCTAGTGAGGGGAGGAGAAGGGGCTGAGAAGTCTTCAGGATCAGAGCTTCCCTCTGACCTAGAGGAAGGGACTAAGGAAGCCAGTCTTGCTTGGGCTGAAGTCTCGTGATCTAACGTCCAAGCATATCTGTTGGAGCCTAAAGGATCAGGGCTTGGAGAACATTCTTTCGTGGTTGGGGAGGTGACAACTATCACCGAGGGAATGGAAGGACCTGGGGGGGTCTCGCCCTGCACCGGATCTTCCGTTGCTTCAGACTCTTAAGCTTTGACTTCCTGCAAAACTTCAAAGTTATTTTTGTTTTCCAGAGGAGGAGAGAATGCTACGGGAGGAGGAGGAGGATCTTGAGGGGGATCTTTTTTCTATTGAGGCTCCTTTTGTCAGGGAGGATGATGCCGATTAGTGATCGTCTGAAACTCTTCTTCTTTAGGTGCAGGGGGAATTATTGATTTCTGAGATTCAGGAAGCTTGGGGTAGCTTTTGGCAGAGTGACCATAAACATGGAAAAATTTGTATTTGAATGGAATCTGCTCGTATTCCAACTCTTCGATGTGGCTCCATTCTCCTAATGTAAGCTTAAGGGCCTCCGGGAGCCCTTTTTTGAGATTTACCTCTACGCAAATGCAGGAACATGTAAACTGACCCCCTTTTAGATCTGCACTATCCAGGTATCTCCTTAGCTTATTACCGATGTCCTCAAGAAATATTTTCCCCCAAATATGAAGTGGGAGATGAGGCAGTCTTACCCAGACTGGAGTAGTTGTGATCTCTTCTTCAAGGTTAAAATACAGAGACCAATGGGATAAAAAAAACCTTATCGATCCCATGAAGAAGGGACCTGATAGAAAAACAAGGTCACGTTCTTCTTTATTCATAAACAAAAAAACAAAATAACCCCTATCAGTCGCGAAGAGAGAGACTAGTCCTTGCAAAATAGGGTTCCATTGTTTAGCAATCCAAAGATCTACCACCTTAGGGCTGGGCCACAACCCTGTAAACATGTCGATAAGGGATTTCTCTGAAAGAATGAGCACTTTCCGGAAAGGATCCAAAGGAAAGAGTTCCAGAGAGGGGATCTCATCAATATTCTTCATGAACTTGGAGGGAGGCAGAGAGGCAGCCTAAGGAGCGGCTGCTTGAACTAGGGCCTTAAAGGCCTAAAGCTGGGCTTGGATATCAATAACCAGAGAACCCATGAATGCAACCAAAAAACGCGGATCTGGAAGCCATTGCACAGAAGCTCATGGAACCAACAGGAAGCAACCTGATCCAGGGGCACAGAACCTTTGAGAAATAGCCTCAGCAGGTGGAACCTTTGTGCATTAGACCAGGGATGACGGAGAGGGAAGCCCTAGCCATGCTTCAGAGCGGATTCGGAGCATCGTCGTTTTAATTTATATGTGTTCTTATTAACTTACAAACTGTTTATATACAGTACCATTGTTGCTAATTTAACTACTCTTTATTATACTATCAAAATAGAGAATCGAAAATTGAACTAAAGAATAAAGTCAACCTTGTTACATGGACATCCAGATTAATCAAGATAATTAACAACAAATACAGTTATGTTGTTGAATAGAAAACCATTAAAATTAACAAGATTAATAGCTCTTTAAATTTTTTATCTTGCTCGAGTGTATTGTAATTTATTCTCCCATTTGTTTTCTCTTTCCCATAATTGAATAAACCTCCTCGTCAGCTAGGATCCTAGATGGATTCCTAGCTCCAAGAAATGTTTTGTCTTCTTAGGACTCCATGCTTCAGAGTATAAGAACAAGAGTAAATACATAATATGGTTGATGATAGGGTGTTGATCATAATTTTATTAATAATAAATAATTATTTCTTTTCACCTTCAAAACAATCCAATAAGTGATATGGAATGTACACCATCAATGCAATATAATGAGGAGATTGAGAGAGCCACCCATCCTTTGAATTCATAATGAAAACTAGAGTTGATCATAATTGAAAAATTACACATTACATTTGTGATTCTTACTACCATCATAATCATAATTACAAATTGTTTCCGCCTTAACCTACATGTGAATGTGAGAAACATTTGAACTCGTTGAGAATGGCCTTAGGGACAAGTCAATGAGTCGGCTGCAACTATCACCAAAACACTCAACTCCTCTATTTACGCCCACTCCTAAGCAAATGCAAAGGAGGTATACCGTAAGAAATATAAGGATGGTCACTTTGGAAAAAGCTACTTAGGAGTTACTAAAAACTATGCAATTACTCATATCTACAAGCATACAAGATAGATACACATATACTCAAAGCATGTAAATGGAAAAATGAATGTATATCGGTGCTTGATATAGGATGTTGTTATTAGTGGATTATTAAAGGGAAAGACGAGTTTATGATATACACAAAGTACATGAAAATGAGTCTAGGTTCAGTGATGTCTAATATGGTAACACACAATGAGAGGCACTAAATTAGAATCATTAGGGGTGTCCAATGCAAAACACCAAACAAGGGTGTATCCTTATGAGCCAGGATCAACGATCATTACCTAATATGCTCTCTAAACCATGTAATTTTTTGCACTAATTGACAATATACTATATATATTTATAAACACGAGAATGTGTCTCTAGGAAATAATAATTTGAGTTAATTTAATATGAAGTGCTCAAAATGTTACTTTGGGAGAGTTGACCACACTATTACAAATTTAAAGAACAAAATAAGAAGAGTATACTAACATACAAAAACAAAAACTTGAAACTAAACTAGTAGAATGACTAAGTTAACAAGTGAACTAATGCATGTAGGCAATGGAAAGATGCAAAATTAACATAGAAAGAAAGGGGGAAGCAAGAAAATTAGTTATTAAAATAACTAAGTTTGATTGAGCTACTAGTCCCTTTTTAGGCTTCCTTAGATGATTATTGTTGATCCTTATGGAAAGTAGTCAATTTTTTACAATGTGGATCATACTACTACCTTTTATGACTACATGTTCACTGTCCAAATTTTTTGGGAGAACGATAGAAAATGCGGGATAAAATGACCCTTTGTCACTTCAGATGATGGATTTAACCAATAGAATCAAAACAAAACTAATACCAAACGTTAGGGGAGTTAGTATGGTGAATATTAGTGGATGTAAGTGTCCATAACATACAAATGTATAGTTGTCCCAAGAGTGGCTAATCAGCTAAACATGATCAAAAGTTCCAAATAAATGCTTTAGGGTAATTTTTGATGACATGCAACAACATGCACTAACATGCAAGGTGGAATAGAAAGAAATTTGTGTGTGCATGTGATTATTTTGTACATGCATGGACATATATGTATATTTCATTAACATGCATGGACATGTATGCATATTTCGATAACATGCATGAACATGCAATGTTTTTTTTGCATCTACTCTTAAGATATTCAACTCCTTATGAATGATATCTATGCATGCAAATACATCTTCTAGGAATTTCCTTGAAAAAATATAGATTAATGCATGCACGAAATAATTAAAGAGGGAGTAATTTTCTTTGTATTTGGATGGTTACGAAAAACTTAAAGAGAAAGATATTTGTGCCTTATCACAAATTTTGGCAACGAAGTCACCAAGGAACAACCTCGACGGCCTTTATTTCTTGAAAATATGAATGAGGGGAAGAGGTTGCATGGGATAACCTCAAGATACTCAATGGATGGGACAACCTACACAAGTCAGTTCTAAACATACACAAGGGGGGGGGGGAGGAGAGAGAGTTCGTCCTTGGATTCTTATTATATGGGTGTGCCTTACATGGGAAGAGTTAATATAGCACAATCCAAACAAAGGTAAAAAAGTTAAAAAATAACTTCATTCACTATAACTCAACAATAGATCTACGAGGATAGAAAAACTATGATACTCAACGGGGTAGTAATACCCTTCCAATGATGACAATAGAATTATAAATATATGTATAAAATAAGATGGTACATATTATCTCCATAGAATAATGAAAAGAAACCTATAGGACAAACCAATGAGCCACACCACAACTAGCCTCCAAATCTTTCCTTTATTATTCAAACACTTGGTCTCCAACAGAGACAATATTATAACAATGTCAAAGACAAATAATAACCAAGACGAATGAGAGAGGAAGAACCTCTTTAAATAAAAAAATACCACATTTGGATCTTCTCCATGAATGGAAGGGGACGGTTCCAACTCAAATGGAGATCCCAAGGAAAATTAATGAGAGAGTGCCACATGAGTGAGTTATCTCCAGTGCAAGGAGAATATGTTTCCTCTTAGAGGATATCAAAATGCAATATGTTGGGAGGAGATCCAAATGTTCGACATCTAGGAGGATTTTCCAATGTTGGGAGAGTGCACCATGTCTGGGAGGAGATCCAAATGTTAACAAGAAGAGCCAATGCCACATGTTTAGCTAACTCAAAAGCTAGGTGAAGGTGTCTCCTTTAATCCTATGGATGAGGGAAAACACATGAATGAGGGGAAGTTGCACCTCTTTGATGGAGGGAGGAACTAGGTATATTATATTTTTTTTAGCATTGGACCACCTTAACCCCTTATCACACAGTTTTTTGTATACTTTTTTACCCCCAAAAGGGACCTAAAAGGTCACAAGTTATACTAGGGACATGGTAAATGAGTCAAATTTTGACATCAAACCCTAATGACTTAGACACCATCTTGAGCCACCTGTATTACAACATACTTTGGATTTGGAGGTGTGAGTGAAAAACCTAGATTAACTATGATCACTAGGCTCTAAGTTCATCTTGGTTGATAAAATAGTCCAAAGTATCCATAGTACAAATGAATCGCTTGGCTAGACATTTTACACATACAATGGATGTCAAATTTTACAAACAACTTCCTTTGACCATGACAAAGGAAGTGCAAAACAAAACTAGGAAGAATAGTTCTTGATCTAGATGAGGAATTGCAAGGTCCCTAGCTAGTTGATGTCTTCTATCTATTAATCATTTTGTGCAAACTAGGTGGTAACACACATTGCATTTTCATTTTCCACACACTTTTGTGTCGCAACCTCATCCTACAACATGCAAAGTAGTCCATTGTTTCCCCCAAAATCCCTATAGTATGAAAAATTCATGTTAGAAAAACATATAAGATAGAAGAAAACAACAATAACAATAGAACACAAGATATATGTGGAAATCTAACTTTTGTGTAGGTAAATGATGGGCAATTAGTTATTAAAATGCCAAAGGACAATTAACAAATTAGTTATTAAAATGCCAAAGGCCAATTAAGAAAATTGGTTATTAAAATGCCAAAGGCCAATTAAGAAAATTAGTTATTAAAATGACAAAGTCCAATTAAAAAATGATCAAAATCCATTCTCCTTCCTCATGACATCATTTTATTAACTTCACGAATCCTCCTAAGGTCGAATTTCCCTCCATGGGATTCCTCCAACTCATATTAGTGGTTTAGTAACTCCTATGACACTTGTCCTTCCTCTTCAGGCTCCAATTCTTTCCCCAATTCGAATGGTTGCCTGTAACTCCCAAATGCTCCCACTTGGTGGTTATTTTTAGCCATGTCATGTCATATTTTTCATAGTTCTACAATCATGTCTGAATTTGTCATACTTGGAATCTTTCATCATTAGTTGTCATAGAGTGCATGGAATCTCCTTCCAAGTGGCACACAATGTTTTCTTAGCCTCTTCCTCTTCCATCGGAGTTAATCTCATTAACTGATTCGAATTCCTTATCTCATGATATGCTATTTGATCCCATATCACCCTCCAATAATTTTACATTATCTATGGATTCGAATTTGGATGAAGATCATGCCAAGTGTGTGGGGAATCTAGTCACCCAAAGGCTACACAATCTTTCAAGTGTCTTCATGAACCAATGCCACCTTATTTTCTTAGCATTTATTATTTATGTGGCCCATTTAAATGTGAATATGGTAAACTAAATTCCCTTTGGGTCCCATAGGCCCTTTATTACAAAATTTATGTCTCCATCTCAACGTGGGGAACTAGTAGGTTTGTGAAACATTATTTGCAAGTAGTCTTATTTGAATGGGACATGAAACCATGGTACAATTACTTGGTTACTTCCCTTTTATAAAATACATATGAGGGTTCTAGAAGGGACCAAAATACACTAGAACGATTTAAAAAATTTCATCTTGAAGGCTTTTCCCCTACATTCCCAAACACGGGGAGCCTAGTCACCCCCTTGTAGTCCCCCCAATGCATACGAATTGTGTGTGGGAATAGTTGTGTAACACTATACAAAAAAGGTCACTGATATGGATATTGACCTCACATCCTAACAATTCAAAGTAAGCAAAAAAAAAAAGACTTCTCACACCTATGCTCAAATGTCTCATGTGGCTGCATTGGTATGATTGGCTAGTCACCTACATGAAGAATTAAACCTCATACTTGTCACTGTTAACGAGAACCTCGTACTCACAACATCGTCTCCCATAATCTTTCATAAGATTAATAGATAGGATTCCAATTGGGATTTGTAGGCATCCTTGAAGTAGTGCTAGCCAAATGTATTGACGATGGTAGGCCTAAATGGAACCTATTTGGGAAAAGATTTATCATTCATGTCCTACTTGTTATATGTGATGTGGTCTACAAAGTGCATACATGGAGGAAAGAAAAACAAGAACTTGAAGTACACGATTTTAGTTTGTTTTAAAACTAATAATGTAAAATGCATAAAATTTTAAAGATAAATATTATAAAGAGATGAATGTACATAAATTTATTTATTTTTTAAATAATAAATATAGAAGAAGTATAAAATTGAAGATATGCTTTAATTTATTTTTATAACCTTAAAGGGATGAATGTTCAAAATTTTATGTGGTCGACTATTCATAAGGTTAATAATTTTTTAATTTGCAAGGTATATTGATATAAATAAATAATGTTTTTTTAAAAACTAAAGTGATAATGGGGAGAATAATAGAGAAGTTTCATATAAAAGGGGTTAAATTAGAATGGTTGTGAAAAAAACAGAGATGTTTCATAAAAGAAATTTTTTTATTATGAATTTAATATATAATTAGTTGTCATATATTTTAAAGTAAAGTTATTTTTTTACTAAATTTAATTTCAAAATAAAAAATAAAATAAAAATCCATATAATTTTTAGATTTAATTTTAAAATAAAGAATACATTAAAAATCCATACCACTTTTAAGTCGTTAAACATTATTTTGGAAGTTTAATGATTTGTTTGCATGTCACATTTTACATGTCAAAATTTTAACCAAGCCTCAACTACTTCTTATCTTTTAACAACAGAAAGTAAGTTCCATAAAATGTCAAATTCAAGGCATGTGAGATGAGAAATCTTCCAAAGAAAAAATAATAATATACTAGTACAATCAAAACTAAAGTGGCTAGTGAATGTGGATAAATACAACCAACCACTTGGTTTTGTGAATATAGTTGAGAGTTAAACAATGGTTAAAATATATAATTTTATATCTATTATTTATACAAGATTGTAAATAAAAGATTGTATTACTGTGAAATTCACGATCACATGGATGTCCAAAACATAGGCCACAACATATCTGAACCAAACCCCAGCTTAACCAACTATTACAGTCATCTTATCAAAAAACCCCAACCATCCCCAAAAGAGGGAGAGCCCCAGCTATCCAGAGCTCAATCCCAGAAATAAGGCTGAACAAGCTAAAAGTAAACCACCTATTCCTATTGAAAGAGATGAGTTATCATATAGACAAAAATACATAAAAGAAACAGAGACAAAGACTCCATCCAGAATCACGGGAGAGGGTCAAAACAGGGGAATCCCGCTGTCTACATCGAATCATCCCCACTCTGTAGAGGACCACCTCTGCCCCTTTCCATGCTCTGACCACCAACACGTCGGTTAGAGCCTCCTCCCAGCTGTTGCTCCATCCCCGGGCGATAGAGGGAAATTCCTAGGCACAAGGAAATTTGATCAACTTTGCGGTGCATCAGACGACAGTCCTTGCTATGGTCTTCGAGATTCCTATGCATCATCCGACAATCTTCGTTGTGGTCCTTCCAAGCTCTAGCAGGTTCCTCATCCCCTTCTTTTTTTGTCGCAGCCTCTTCCTTCTTTGCCTCAAGGTTAAGCACCAGATGAGTTACAAGGTTCATAATAACCCAGTAAAGCATGATCAGACAATTGTGGGTCGACGCCCTTCTAGCTCAACCTCCTGTCGCACCTCCTCAATTGGCATAGATTTTACTTGCTCCCATAATTCCTTCTCCATTTTTTCTGTGGCCTTGCGAGAAATCAAAGAGATGCAGTCTTTCAAAAACTCTGCGGTCGCCTGGGCATGTAGTTAAGCTCGAGTAGCAGTGCCCTTTCCCTTCTTTGCCACACCATTCCTCTTGTCCTGGCTTAGAGTCGGTCCTTTTCTTGCACTAGACTCCCCGTAGCTACCCTAAGGAAGAGCCATCTCACACTTTGATTCCTAATTCCTCACCAAACTTCTCTAAAAATCCCTCAAACACTCACCACACCCAATCACCACCAAGCGAACGACCTCATTCCAAAGGAATCATATGGAAATCCATGCAACCACCTCGGTATTAAATATGAGGTGGGCCATTGGTTGGCTTAATGGTTTTGTACTGGTCCGCGATCTCCCAGATCTGATGATCACCTTCCCCCGTACCCATCATGAGATGAGGCATCATTCCCTTCATCGCTTATAAATCTCTCTCCTGCAAAAAATATATCCCTCCTTTCCTTTCTAGTTGGGATCCGTACCCAGGTTTAATGTTGGGAGGACTGGCCCAGATTACCATGAAATTTTCTTGCATGATCATGCATGTTGATGGTCTAGATCAATGAATGACTCCCTCCACCCCTTGTCACTTCCTTGATTATCCCTCATGTCTCCTGCCATTTCTCCAATTGTGCCCGTGTCTTCTATGGATAGCTATCGACACCTTGGCACCCACTGCTCCGCTCCGAAGTCCTCAAGTCATCCCATCCTGCAGGCCTCGTTCCCTCCTGCACCAACATTTTCCATCATGTCCACCACCTGGTTCACCTCCCTTCTGACATGGTGGAAGGAAATAACTAGGTGTGCCATTACCAAGCTACACATGGTATCCAACCTGCTAGCCAAATGCCAGCTAGACGAGACCTTCTCTATTGTCTTCCTGTTACCGAGTTGCTTTTCCATATGTATGAGTATATTCGAGTCCCCTTCCACCATTGTCAGGAGCCAACCTTCCTTGAGCACGATATTGAGACCCTGAAGCATACCTTCGAGTTCCACGGAGTTGTTTGTGTCAAAACGTATTGATCCATAAAAAAATTGAATAATTTCTCCTTCCGAGTTTCTGTAGAATCCCCTGTAACCCGCTGCTCTAGGGTTTCCCTTCGTCGCTGCATGAAAGTTTAGTTTGTAAACCAATCATGGAGGGGGGGCCCAAGAATTGGGGCTAGAGACTCTGCCAATCTTGGTCCTTTGTCGTAGGCCATTAAGATTCCCTTTGTCCAGCCCCCATCCCACCGTGATTCTCATTTCTAGCCCTGAGAACTCTGTATCTTCCTCATTCCATTGCATATTGCGAATGGTTTCCACAAGGTATGTAGTTAGGGTCTTCCATACCTCCTTAGGTGATTGTTGCTTACCTCGGAATATTCAACCATTTTGTTCCTTCCAGACCACCCACAAGACATTTCCTGGAAAGGCTTGCCATAAAGTACGCAATATGCGGTTTTTGAAAGTTTTGGGATGCTAGTCCCTCAAAGTTTGGCTCAGATCCCCTTTGCATCTATTGCTCCTCCTGAAAACCTAAGCCCCCTTGTCCCATAGTTCCAAAGAAAAGGGGCAGGCATCAAGTAGGTGATTCATGCTCTCGTCTTGGAATAAGTAGAGGGCACATCGAGAGGGATCATGGATACCTCTTCGTCTCAGGTTTTCCCATGTTAAGATCCTATGTCTGACTACCAGCCAACAGAAGGTGGCAATCTTTTGCCATGGGTTGGTCATCCAGATCTTTGTCCAAATATCCTCCTCCTCCTTGTGACTCCGTATTTGGATATTGTAGGATTCTTTTGTGCTGAAGGAGCCTTTTTGGGAGTATCCCCATCGTAGATTATCTTCCCCATCTTTGTGCAGAATGCAAAATTCTTGAGTTCATTCTTGAAATATTGGAGGTCCTCCCCCGAGATCTAGTCATCCCCTTTGTTCGGAATCGCCCATCTCATCACTGATCCCCATGGGTTCCTTCTTCCCAATATTGATGGACCTTGATATTTCCTTCCTCTATCCCTTTGGCATGAATGTATTTCCAACGAGGGTCATTCCCCAGCTTGGGAAGATGATTCAACGAGTCGTCCCATGAATTGGCGTCGTTTCCCTCCTTAACCTCCCAGAATCTATGCTCCTGAACTATCTTTCGACCTGCCAGAGCCTTCTGCCAAATGTGAGATCTCAAAGGTTCCTCATTGAATCTTATCAGCTGGGTCTTGAGTCGATCCCTCGCATACTTGATGTGCCATATATTATCCCATGCTTCCTGTGAATAGTTACACCACCTCCACCAGATTTTGGCCCCCTGGATTTCCCCCATGATTTCGGGATCTCGAAGGCCCATACCACCTATTTTCTTCAGGGCGCATACTTTATCCCAACCGACCAGAGAGCATTTGTCTTTAGCCTCTCTTCCTTCCCACAGGAAATTTCGTTGAATACTCCTTATCTCCTTTGTGATGGTCTTTAGGGCTGAAAGAACAGAGAAAAGATAAACCGACATGGCTTGGAGGACCGACTTTACTAGGACCAACCTGCTTGGTAAGTTGAGGGGCCTAAGAACCCAACTTGATAATCTACCCTTGATCCTATCAAATAGGTCATGCCATGAAGTGCTCTTGATAGTTCCCTGCCCTAAAGGAACTTTGAGATACTTACAGGGGAAGGATCCTTTAGTGAAACCCAGAATTCTGACAATATTTCGTTGAGTGATGGCTGGTGTGTTTAAGAAAACTACCTGATATTTCTCAACATTGACTGCAAGCCCATATGCCTTTGCAAAGAATGTTAAAATCATTTTGAAAGCGCGAGCTTCTTGGACTGAAGGGTGCCCCATGAGCATCGTGTCATCCATGAATTGCTGGTGAGTTTGATTTTCCATTCCTTCATGGAGGAAGAGACCCATGATTCCCCCTTCTCCCACTTGGGATTGGATGAGTTTTCTCAATCCCTCCACCCCTGGGAAAAAGAGGAAAGGTGAAAGCGGGTCTCCCTGCCTAATCCCCCAAGTTGGCTTGAAGAGCTTAGTTGAGGAGCCATTCAGCAGGATGGAGAAGAAATGAGAAGTGACCAAAGCCATGACTGTAGTGCCTATCCTTTCAACACAGGAACTTAAGTCCTTGTCATTTTCTACTTGTATCTATATAGCTTTTCAAGAGCTACTAAAGATAATACCAGAATTTATTTATTGTTTATCATGTTTTTTTATCAAAATTTTCCTATTTAATTCAGTTTAAAGATCTGTGCATAAGTATAAGTTTAACTTTTCATGATATTTCTCATAGTATGGTCTTGTCATTTGGTTCATAATTTTAACATCATTAGGAATAAAAATAAATGAAAGGTATTTTTCCTTCAGTACTGAAATTTAGAGAGTTTTGCTCAAGTAGAATACCTATTTTGTAGATTGCAGTAGGACAGGCTTCTTGACGCTCCTGAAGTTTCTCTTTGCTGAAAAACCTTACCATCCAACTAGATAAACCACCCTGCCAGTTAGGTCATCGTGTTGGCCCTAGGAAATCGATGGATTTCCTAGCCCTCGAGCCCATAATCTAATAATATGAATAGCAGACTTCCATAATTTAGGATCCCTCCATCCATAGTTCATAGTTTGATCTCCATGGTTCAATTTCCATTCCTGGTTTTAGTTTCTCACCTCCTCAGTACCCGATTTAACCCCCTCCTCGGCTTTCCTTCCTTCTCCTTAAACTCCTCAATCACATTCTCCCCCCACCAAAAAACCATCCCCTGAACAATCCCCCAAACTCCTACCTATATACTAATTTTCACCTTCATTATCCTTCCATCTTAATCCACCGCCTTAGCCTCCCTTTTTGGGATTCTAAACTATTAATATAATCACACTAACCAAGCGTAAAATAATTGTAACATTAATTCTAAGATTTCTCGTCCTCTCGGGAAGTCAAATGATTAATTGCTCACTTCATTTTGTCTATTTTACTGCACAAGATAATAATGGCTTTTTATATTAAGTTACACGACAAGTTAAATGCTATAAATTACCGTTGCTTCTTCTTTAATATTTTTAGGATAAAATATAAATATCAACTCAATGATGATGAGGTTTATTACGTGTCCATTTAATTATTCAACCTAAACACGATAAATGATATTATGATTTGTATTTAAGGTTTAAATAATCTAGGAATAAAATATCGCAGCTTTATGTAAATTAATTTTATAATTTAATCCAACCATCATTTTGGATCAACATAATTACTATTTAATTTATATCATTTGTCTGACATGGAAGCACTTAATTAATATATACATATTTGAATGAGCCTATCTTAACTTACTCCCTTTATTGAGTAAATTAATAATACATTTTTAATAACTTAATAATAATTTTGATAAATTAATAATACCCCTTGATGAATCGCCTTTATAGTTTTTAACTTAGTAATGGAGAAATATAGGAGTTTCACTCATGATTCTTCATAATGGATAGATTATTAATAGTAATTTTTAGTTTAATAATAAACATAATAATAATTATATTACTAATTTATTATCATAATTAACAATAACAATATTTAGCGGTAAATAATAATATCAACATTTATTTGTTTAATTGTTAAGTATCCTAATACACTTTTGTCGATAAAACAAAGTATGTTTAATGGCTTAATTAATCAAGATTAACAATTAAATAGTACAATTTTCCCACGTTAATGCTTATCAACAACACTTCATATTGACAACACTTATCTTAATTGCTTACTACAATCTTTACATATAATTAATTAATAGCTTAATTGACTTGTTTTACACATATCCAGTAACTTAATAGTGATTGCTTGAATTTAATTAATGCATAATTAACATATTTACCTATTACAACTGATCCAATTATTCAACATGTTAAGTATTTTCATATCGATACTAGCATGCATGTGCAAGGTGTGCATGTATGGCCAGTCCATGCACAGGTCGAACATGTACTATAACATACATTATCTTCCATATGCATAAATGCTAACTAATACTAATAATCCTTTACACAAGCAGAACAAGTATACATATATAAGGTACTTTCTTTTACATTCTCAGTTATTTAATGGTTACTCCCATTTATAGTTCCATATCTTATCTTTGTGTTCTTATTAACTTAATTGGTCAAACAAGACAGGTACCTACTACCACTAACTCGGTACGAGGAAACACCCCACCGTCAACAATACTAACTATCATATCCTCCCATCCTAACCTACGTCCGCATCCTCCCTTTCCTTCCTCTGCTAGTACAAAGTGGGTGCGAGCTATACTCGCCTGGCCACATAGAACCTGAGAGCGGTAGCGTCGGCTAACTAGTGGACCTAGCCTCTCCTAGCAGGCATCCGACCGTCGTCATCAAAAAAACTTGGGGAGCGTGTCTCGGCACTTCCTTCCCATGACCTCTGGTATCATAGTGACCTAGGGTGGGAAACACATCCAACCCTCTCAACATACTCGGCTTATGCCCTATCAATTCATACTTTGCTGCTATTGGGATTATCGGATTGTGTCATCATATCATCATTTCGATTGCTAAGGTTTACAGCATAACAAGTTACTATTCCATGTGTCGTATCAAGTATTCGACTGTCAAATAGCGTCAATGTCCTGTGGGTTAGTACTTCACAAATACACATGTACAACAAGTAATTCTACTTGACAATCAATCAATCCACATCATCATCCTCATCATTCTTTCGTGTAATAATTTAATTCATCATAGGTACACACATCATATAATAATCGAGTCAATTACATCATCATACGACATCTTCATAATACATCTTATTTTTCACATTTCATGAACAAAAACAAATTAAATATATAATTGCAAGTCATACTCATGAACTTCCACCATAATAAAAATACAAACAAGCAATGGTGGTTATGAAGGTAAATCCAAAATGGGGAATTACAATGACCCATTCCACCCATTTCGTGCTAAAACCATATGCCCTCAGCATCATCTCCAAATATTTCCAGCTGAGTTTATCATAGGCCTTGGCTATGTCAAGCTTGATGAGTATTCCAGACCTTCTAGTCCATTTCAAAGAGTGGATAGTTTCATGGACTGCAATGATACCATCCAGCATCTGTCTACCCTCTACAAAACCTGATTGCTTTGGATTGATCATACATGGGAGGAGGGGCCTTAATCATTTTGCAATCACCTTGGAGATGATTTTATAGATCACATTACAAAGGACTATAGGTCTCAACTTACCTAGAGTGTCTGCACCCTCCCCCTTTGGGATCAAGGATAGGAAGGTAGCATTGAAGGCTTTGAGCACTCCACACTTGCTTCTGGATTCCTCAACAATATCCCATACTTCCTCCTTGATTATGTCCCAAAAGAATTGAAAGAAGTTGGTTGTGAATCCATCTGGGCCAGGGGCCTTCCCTTGGGCCACCTAGCTCACTACCTCCTCCACCTCATGCATGGAGATAGGTTTATTAAGCATCTCATTGTCCTCCCTAGTTACAGTCCTGGGGATGAGAGCAGTGATTCGAGCAATGTCCTGATCTTTGTCATTGTTGTCCTCAGTCATGATCCCCTTAAAATAGTTGGTTAGTTCTTCCTCTACCTCTCCCCTAGTCTCAGCCTGGGACCCATCTGCCCCTTTGACTCTATGGATCTTCGATCCAAGTTAGTTGTGGACCACCAAGTTATGGAAGAATTTATTGTTTTTTTTCCCTCCCTAAATCCATTTGACCCTGGACTTATACTTCCAATATATATCTTCCTGCCTTTCTCTAGCATCCAATTGGTTGAGAAGGTATTTCTCCTTCTCTTTCATCTCCAAGTCCCATCCTGAATCCATCCATTTCTACTGGATGAGCCTCTTTTTGTCCTCAAAGATATTGCCAAAGTCCTCTTTGTTCCATTTGCGAATTTTGGCTTTCAAAACCTTGAGTTTCTGCTGGAAGTTATACATTCTTGTCCCACTAGGGTTGTCCAATTCCTTCCACTATTTCTCCACCAGGTCCTTAAAGTCCTTGTGCTCCAACCATAACTGCTCGAAGGGAAAGGGTTTGGTTAGGAGAGAAGTTGACTCCGAGTTGAGACTGATTGGCCAATGATCAAATCCTGGTGTAGGGAGGATGTTCTCCCTAATTTCCCCAGATCCCCTAACAATATTTTTTGACACCAAGAATCTATCTATTTGGCAGGCGACAAGGTGTTCCCCTCCCCTCCTGTTATTCCATGTGAACCATCCATCTCCGGTCTCCAAATCCGCTAGGGAACTGTGGTCCAGTAGCTCCCTGAATTCCTCTTGGTACTTGTTTAGTACACTTCTCCCCCCCTTCTTTTCCATGAGAGCGGTGATCAAGTTAAAATATCCACCCACGATCCAATTCCCCTCCTGGGCCAAAGCACTCGGCCACTTCATATGGTGGAGAAAGGCCTGTTTCTAAGGAAAGGAACTGGGTCCATATGTATTAACCAATGTCCATGTGATCCTTGATCCGAAAACCTTGAATTCTACCATTAGAGAGAAATGACTGGCCCACCATTCCGAGAGTTCTACCATCCTCGGGTGCCATAGAATAGCCATTCCCCCTGTCATACCCTCTGCGTCTGTTTCCATAACACTGCTACCTTTCCAAATTCTCTGTCCCACTTTCATTAGGGCTTCAAAGGTACATTTGTTTTCTTGTAAAAATAGAACATCTGGCCTTTCCTGCTTAATCTTCCTAGCTAAGGTCTTAATCTTTCCCGGGTGGTTACACCCCCTAATATTCCAAGAGACTATCTTCACTGGGTAACCTTACTTACTTCAGAGAAGGCCGCCCTTATCCTTGGGTATTGGCCTAATTTGATAAGCTTGATTCCAGTTTTTGCAATCCTCTGCTTGTTCGTCTTGCGGACTGTTTTCAGATCCTCCTCCAGAGACTTCCTCTTACTCCCCTTCTAAGGCTCTGCACTGACCCCCATATCTTAGTTAGATTTGGATCAGATGATGGATTTCTGGAGGATTTCTATCTGCTCCCGAGAGACATAACCCTGGCCTACCTTTTCATATTCTTTTCCAGTGCATCCAAGTCCAATCCTCCTAATTCCATCTCCTCCGCTTCGTCCTCTTTCATGACATCCAACAAACTGTTTTCGTTAGTTCCATCCATGAGCATCCTCGTCTCAACTTCCTAAGCTTCGTTCTGCACATCTTTCTCCCACTTCTCTTTCCCTTCACCCTCTTCCTCCAAGATCTGGAAGGGATTTGAGCTTTCTAGGGTTTTTTATGTCATTTCCTTTTGCGATTTTCTCCCTTTGTTGATTTTTCCTTGTTTCATGCTCTTAACCTGCGTAAATCCTTCATTGGCATGCTTCTCTTCCCCTTCTTGAGCTGAGGCCATCTTCTCCTGGGTCCCTTTTCCGCAGTTCCTCCCGAAATGACCATACTCATGGCAGATTCTGCATTGAAAAGGGAGCTACTCATAGTTAATCTGTTGGATCCACTCCTCGTCCTCTCAGTTCAAGATTACTGCCTCTGGGAGATCATTTGATAAGTCCATGTAGACGTAGATGCGAGCATAAGTCGTATACATATGATGCCTGGTTTGCTCGGCTACCTTCACAAATTCTCCTATTGAGTTACCAATGTCTCTTAAGATTTCCAGATCCCATTATTCTCCTAGGAGGTCTACTAGTCAGATCCACACTGGGCCAACTGTCAGCTCCTCAATTTCCAGGTTGAATCGCTCCTTCCAGGGTCTGAGGTATAGCCCTGCCGAGAAGTAGAAGTGGGGACCGCCCTCCAGAACTCTACCCCTATCCTACTGGTTGAAGAATATTATAGTAAAAAAACCTTTTGATCCCAGCTGGAGATCATAATGGCCTTTCGGTTTCCAAGTGCCCTAGATCCACCGTACCAAATCTCTTTCTCTAGGCCATACCCCTATGAACTTCCCGATGAGGGATTTCTCCTTCCACATCTCAATTTTCTCTCAGATTGTTTCCAATCGGATCTGGATCATTGTGACTGTCCAGGATTTCGAGAGGCAGCCTCCATGGCCCAATCTCCTCCCTACGCCTAGCCCATCTTTCCCTCCGTCCAAGTCTCCATTGCCACTGCTACTCCCCTCAAGAGCATGGCTCTGGGAGGTTGTTACTGCCATGGGATGCTCGAGGGGATTTGCAGCACCCTCCCTCAGCACAAACGTGCGTAGGATGCCCACTATAGTTTACGAAACCCTAATCTTTGTGCCTCTTCTCATGCTCCCCATGCTTCATCATACCAAATTGTTAGAATTAATATAAACACATAACAAATATTATTTAATAAAAAAACAAAATAAAAACTGATATAAAAAACAAAATCAAATTGTTAGATATTTATTTAACCACCCTTTAAATGAAACTTATTTAAATCTTAATCAAAATAAAGCTAATATAAAATAAATCTTGCAAAACACAAGTTAATTTTATCAACCTACTCAACCAAATCCAAAATCTGAAATAATATCTAAATGCTTCCACAATAATAAGTTACGCTTTTCAACGATAACAAGATGACAATGTATGTCTTTTGAGGGAGAGCTCTGCTAGGGTTTGCAAGGATTTTTCGCTTAGTTGCCAACAGGTGCTGCCTAGCCACTGGGGCCATATGTTCGTAGAATCTGGCTGGTTCACCGGGCGGTTTGGCCTCCCCAGGTGAACCCCTGATGGAGTCGGGCTCTTTGACGCCCGGTGGGCTCAATGGGGTGGGCCCAGCTGCAAAGGACCAACTAGAGGGTTCGCCCGCTGGCCAAAATCCCGGTGTGGGGGGCTACCTGCCAAAAGCCCCCACCATTCCAATAGTTCATGTTCGATCAGAGAAGGCGAGGGGCACTATCGAGCTATGGAAGGAAAAGGCTCTGATTGGAAAGTTCATGGGGATCTGGCCCAAGGAAAAGGATCTGGTTAAATGGATCAGCAACGTTTGGAACCCTAAAGGTCACTATGACCTGCAGCCCGGCTCTAAGAGTTTCTTCACAATTATTTTCTTCAACTAGGAGGACTGTGACCCTATCTTGGAGGGAGGCCCTTATTTATTTTTTTCCGTTGGTCTTTACCTCCGTCCATGGAAAGAAATATTCAACCCTAAAACAGAGGACATGATAGTGGCCCTATTCTAGATCCGCCTCTTCTCCCTCCCAGGGGAATATTGGGATCTAGAAACCCTAAGGGACATTGGATTTACCCTAAGTGAGTTTATTAAGGTGGCTGAGCAAACAAAGTCCCAGAGGTATACCTCCTTTGCAAGGATTTGTGTTTACCTGAATCTCTCCAAGGAGCTGCCAGAAGCTATAAACCTAAGTTGGGAAGATGAAGAATGGATCCAACCCATTGACTATGAGAAAATACCCTTCAGATGTAGACAATGTCATGAATACGGTCACTTGGGACAGAATTGCCCCCGGATGGTTGCAAAGCCCGTCCCAACAGACCATCGCCCGGAGAGAAATGGGACTCCCCCTAATGGCTTCACCCAGGTCAAGAACTGCAAAAGAAGCAAGGCCAGCGAAACACCAAAAGCCAAAAAAGACACGGAGATGCGGGAGACCCGATCCAGGAATGATTTCAAGGTCTTTAGGGACACGACAGAGGATGGCATGCCTAAGGAAAAAGAGGAGGTTGCCCAGCCCACCAAGGACATCAATGGCATGGACGGGATGGAAACCCAACAGATGGAAATAGTGGAGGAAGTCGAGGATGAAGAAATGGAACTAGGTGAATTAGATCTGGACGCGATAGAAGTAGAATGTGGAAAAAAGGGGAAAGGTTACATACCCAGAAGGAAAATCGAGCTCCTCGAAGAGGCAATCATAAGGGCTAGGGCTTATCCGAACCTGGGGATTGACCCAGATCCTCAAACAGGGCATAAGAAGAAACCTCCAGAGGAGGAGCAACGCAAAGGAAGGAAATCAAACAAGAAACACATTATAGAAGTAGGTGTCAAACTCATAGAATCAGGCCAATACCCTACGATCAGGGCGACCTTCTCTGAAGTTTCCAAAGTTTCCCAATGAAGTTAATCTCCTGGAATATAAGGGGTTGTGGCAATCCCAGGAAGTGGAGGACTCTCAACAGGAAAATAAAGCAAGAAAACCCTAATATCTTCTTTCTCCACAAAACTAAATGCAGTTTTGAAGGCTTGGAAAAAATCAGAAGTAAAATCTAGAAAGGTAGCCAGGTGATGGCCCTAGATACTACTAAGTAATCAAGGGGCATTGCAATCCTATGCCTCCCCTAGGTGGTTGAGCTCTCGAACTGGAGCGCTAATAAGTTTTCCCTCTTGGCAGATTTCCATCACCTTGTGTCAGGGGAAAAGGGTACTCTGGTGAACATTTATGGCCCCAGCAGCTTCCTTGGAAAGCAGGCCTTCATTGACTTCTTAGAATGGTCCAACCACCAAGCGGAGGGAGCCAAATGGGTGATGGGAGCAGATTTTAACCTCATCGCCAACCTTGGAGAAAAAAAGGGAGGTCGAAGAACTATGGACAAATTTCAAGAGGCTTTTGGGATCTTCCAAGCTCAAAGCTCGTTCGTGGATATGGAAACCGGTAACGGCTGGTATACGTGGAACAACAAATGTGGAGGTGAACACTTGGTTGCATCCCACTTAGATAGGTTTTTGGTCTCAGAGTCCATACTCCATGATACAAGAGAAATCATGACATAGGTGCTCCCAGCGGCAGTTTCTAACCACTGGCCCATCTGCCTTCGTTTGGATTGGACTTGCTCCACTCTGAGGAAACCATTCAGATTTGAACAATTCTGGATGGAGCATAAGGACTTCAAATATCTTGTTCAGCAGTGGTGGCAGGAGTTGGTCCCCCCTTAGGCACTGCCATGTACTGCTTTCAATAGAAACTCAAAATGCTAAAATCCAAAATCCGTATCCGGAACAAGGAAGAGTTTGGCAACATTTTTTAGGACAAGAAAATATTGATTTCTGAACTTGATCAACTTAGTCAGAAAGGAATGACAGATGGATGGAACGAGGACATGCATAAAAAAGAAAAGGACTTATGGGGGTAGCTGGAGGCAAGGGAAAGACAGGAAGGAATATACTGGAAACAAAAATCCAAGATCAAATGGCTGCAGGATGGGGAAAAAAACACCAAGTTTTTTCATAATTCGGTCATTCAGAACAGGCACTCCTCGAGGATTCAGAAACTTAAAAAGATGGATGGTGGTTGAATAGAAATGCATAGAGAGATCGAAGAGGAACTCAACCACTATTTTGCAGAGATCCTCAACGAAGATATCCATGACAGGGAGAGAGACATTGCTCAAATCACTCGCCTAATCCCACCCTCTATCACTAGGGAAGATAATGAGATGCTCGTAAAACTGATAACTCTGCAAGAAGTTGAAGAGGCTATCAATCAGATGGCTCTGGGAAAAGCCCCTGGCCTGGATGGGTTTATCTCTAACTTCTTCCACTATTTCTAGGATATGGTTAAGGAAGAGGTTGTGGAAATAGTGGAGGAATCGAGGAAAAAAAAGGGGGTGTTAAAAGCTTTCAATGCAACGTTCCTTTCTCTCATCCCTAAGGAAACAAGTGCATACCACCTAGACAAGTTCAGGCCTATAGCTCTATGCAATGTGGTCTACAAGATCATATCCAAAGTTATTGCCAGTCGTCTAAAAACTCTTCTCCCCTCTCCGATCTTCTTGGAACAATTTGGCTTTGTTGAAGGGCGCCAAATCCTGGATGGGGTTATCCTAGTTCATGAAGTCCTGCATTCCTTGCAAAGCTCGATACATCTAGGTATGTTGATAAAACTTGATATTTCCAAGGACTACGATAAATTAAGTTGGAAATTCATCTGCAGAATGTTGGAAGCCTATGGGTTCTGCCATGATTGGGTGGAATGGGTAATGGGTCTCATCTCCACCCCGTTCTTCAGCATTCTCCTGAACGAAGCCCCGACTTGTCCCTTTGAATCATCCAGGGGCCTCAGGTAAGGGGATCCCCTCTGCCCTTTCATCTTTATCTTAATGGCCAAAGCTCTGAGCCATCTCCTGCAATCCAAGGCGGAAAGTGGCGAGCTTCGAGGTATCTATCTCATGGATACCATGGATGCTCAGACCCACCAACAATTCGTAGATGATACCATGCTCATGGGGCACACTTCAGTCCAAGAAGCGAGAATCTTCAAATATTTCCTGAATCCCTTTGCCAAAGCCTCTGTACATGTTGTAAATCAGGCCAAATCCCAAGTCTTTTTCCTCAATACCGCTCCTGCCTCACAAAGGAACATCCTCCGTATCCTGGGTTTCTCAAAAGGCTATTTCCCTTCTAAATACTTAGGTGTCCCTCTTGGGCCATGCAAATTGAAGCGTACTTCCTGGCTTGAACTCCTTGACCGAATGAAACAGAAACTCACTAACTGGACTCTCAGAACTCTAAACTTACCTAGTAGGTTGGTCTTGATTAAATCTGTCTTACAAGCGATACCCATATACATGTTTTCTGTCCTCTCGGCACCGAAGTCCATTCTCTGTGAGATTCAGTGCATCCAGCGTAATTTCCTGTGGGGAGGCAGAGAGGATAAAGCTAAATTTTCCCTGGTAAGCTGGGACAGCATATGCCAGCCCAAGTTGAAGGGGGGGTTGGGCTTAAGAGATCTAGAAATCATGGCTGAAGTCCAAGGAGCGAAAGTCTGGTGGAGATGGGTCTCCCACACCACTGAACCATGGGCCCGATTTTGGTGCTCTAAATATGGCCATGACAGGCCCCCATCGCAGGTAATCTGTTTCAACGAAGAACAACAGGGATCCCCTATATGGACGAAGGCCAAAGGTGGAAGACACTTGGTTCAACAGCACAACTTTTGGGAAATTCGTGATGGAAGGAATGCGAGGTTCTAGGAAGACTCATGGAACCAACTCCCCCGTTTGGGTGACAACCCAAGGTGGACTCCAATTCAGGAATTGGCTAGGGAGAAGGGGTTTTCTCTCATTCATCACTTCTGGCAAGAGCAAATCATTAATGAGCAGCGGTGCTGGATCTTCATTAACAAACTAGACCAGATTGAGGTGGAAGACTGGGAGGCATTCCAAGAGGAAATGCACAGGTGAAGCATCAAACCCACGGAGGGGCAGGATGTGCTGAGATGGGGATATTTGGATAAAGGAATGTTTAACATTAAGGAGGCATACAACATTCGAATCAGGAACCGCGCCAAGGATGGGGAAACATGGAAGAAGATATGGACCCTAAATTTATGGCCCAAGGTCGCCACCTTTGCCTGGCTGATTGTTAAAGGCGGCATCCTCACTGGTGAAAATATTTGAAAGCGTGGCATCCAGGGACCTTCTCAATGTTGCTTATGCTCTCAAGCGGAGGAAACCACAAACCATCTCTTGGATAGCTTCCCTTTTGCTGTAGCCATTTGGGATAAAGGGGCTATGGGTTTCCGGAAAAGTGACAGGAAAAGAGCCCAGCCGGCGAGAACTTTGATGGAATGGAACCAAAAGACTTTCAAAAATAGAATTATCAGGACCATCTGGAATGCCTTACCTGGTATGATCATGTGGTGCATTTGGAAGGAAAGGAATGGTCGAATCTTCTGGGACAAACGCTCCAGCCTCGATAAGGTATGGCAGACGATGTGGGAAAATATTCTCTCCTCCATCAGAAGCATGTAATGGCACGACGAAGATAATCTCATACCCACCGATGAAATTCATGTTGGTGAATTTTGGGGTTTGGACAAATCCCAGTTGGATGGGCTCCGCAAGCGCGATAGGATCCTTCATCCTTCCAACCCCAAGTCGTGGTCTCTACCCCCTCCCTTGGTTTTCAAGCTTAACTTCGATGGGGCCTCCAGAGGGAACCCTGGTGCTGTAGGATATGGAGGATTATGCAGAGACTCACAAGGAAGGATTATTTTCATCTTTCTGGGAACCATAGGCCGAGACACCAATAATTCTGCAGAACTCGAAGGGATGCTTCAAGGTTTGAACTGTCTGGTGTGTAGCAACAGTTTTCCAGTGATAATTGAGGGCGTGATCCGGATTTATGCAGGAACGCAACAGAATACACAAATAACCATAGAAACAAATATGCAGCGGAAATAACACTTCATTTCATTAATCAATAACTGAAACTTATTTACATACAGAATGGAAATAAACTAGCTAGAGTGCTGGTAGCTTATCTCTGAGAAGAGATGTGGCGGCTACATGCCTCTGAACTCTATGTTAAAATGAGGCTTGAATTCCTATATATTATTGAGAAACAATGGAAACCCTACACATCCAAAAAACCTAACCCTAGGAGGTGAAATGCCTTAATGTGGGCCCCGTTGGGTAACTTGGTACATCAATTTCTCGGGGTCGTAACTTTAGCATACTACCTCCGTTTGACGCGCATGGTACATCGTTAGAAAGATCTGTTTAAGGACTACATCCATATATGACAAATATTGAGTTTGGAATAGACTCATATTTTCCTGACCATTCGATGCCAAAAAAATGTCGTTTAGGGCCTCAAAACGGCTCTGAAAGTTGAGGACCCGAAAACTGCCAAAAATAGTAAATTGTGCTACAATTAAGGAAACTAGAAAACTGAAAGAAACAGTGGTGGGTGTCCAAGAGGAATAGGTGGGTGGCCACCAATATCCTCCTGTATCATTCCTCCCCCCTTAGGAAGCAATGGTCCCCATTGCGTTGAGTTCCTCCATGAGATGAGGAAACTTCTGTTGAACTTGGTCCCCGGTGAGCCACTTTCCCTGGTGAAGGAGTTGGCTTGCTTTGAAAACTCGATATAGCTGGATCTTCTGCTGGTGGGTGTTCTTGATCTGTGTGTCCATAATCTGATCAGTTGTGGCTTCTTCCATGCAGTCAGGATTTAACTCTGTTGGTGTGAGTTGTTCTGCCATGTCTAATGTGTCCAGTAGAGGTGGAAAGTAGGGCTGAAGGCGGTCCACATTGAACACTGGGTGCAGACCAAGGAATGGTGGAATACTGAGCTCGAAGGCATTGTCCCTGACAGCCTTGGTGATGGTGTATGGCACATATCGGAGTGGGCGAATCTTGCGGTGGGGTCCAGTGAGGCGCTCCTTCTGTAAATGTAGCCACACTTTGTCGCCCACTTGGAAGTTGTGTTGCACCCGATGTTGATCATGTCGCTGCTTGTACTTAGCATTGGATATGTCCAATATGTCATGAACATATTGGTGAATGTGTTGAATCCGCTCAATGAAGCTATTTGCCTTGGAAACTTCAGACTGGATATGAGCTGAATCAGCCCGAGTAGTTGCAAATGGCATGGCTACGTCAATGGGACATAGTGGCTGGAATCCCAAGCCCACCTGAAAGGGGTTGTGGTTGGTTGAGCTGTGGAGGGCCCGGTTATAGCTGTGTTGTACATAGGGGAGGCTCTCATCCCATGTGCGTGGATGCTTTGAGTTTTACATGCGCAAAATGTGTACGATCATCCTATTGACGACCTCTGTTTGGCCATCAGTCTGGGGATGGAAAGTTATGGACTTTGTGAGCTTGGTGTCTAGCATTGACCATAGGCTAGACCAGAATGTACTAAGGAACCTACTATCCTGGTTTGAGATTATAGACTGTGGGATACCAAAGTGTACCCACACTCGTTCAAAGAAGAGTTTAGCAGTGGCTTCTGTCGTGATATTCTTCTTGCAGACCGCCATTATGGCCATCTTTGAGAATTTGTCAACGACCACAAACACACAGTCATTGCCATGCTTAGTAGAAGGAAGTCCTGACATGTAATCTGTGGAGATGGATTCCCAAGGTCGACTAGGGGTAGGCAAGGGAGTATAGAGGCCTTGCTTCTTGATGGATGGTTTGGAAATGGCGTAGGCAGTGCAAGATTGGATGTACTTCCCGATGTCCTGTCGAAGGTTCGGCCAATAGAAATACTTCTGCAGTACTGCCACTGTTTTCTTGACCCCGAAATGCCCAGCGACCCGACTGTAGTGTGCTTCCCAAATCATCTTGGCACGCTCGCTTGAAGGAACACAAAGGTGTCCCATGTGACACAGTAGTACATCCTAGAGGTGAAATTTTGGAACTTGGTTTCCCTCCAAAAGCGTCTGGTATGTGTGGTTGAATTCTGGATCGCTCTTGTAGAGAAGCAGCCAATCAGAAATCTCATGCCCACAAGAGTTGAGCACGGTCATTATCGCCACGATTGGTGGTCGGTTGAGGCAGTCTGCAAAATTATTGGTGCTTCCCTTCTTGTACTTGATGTTCAAATGAAACTGTTGTAGATATGTGGACCACTTCTGATGGTGATCGTTCTGTAACTTCCCTTGTGTCTGCATGAACTGCAGGGGTCGGTGGTCTGTGTGGATGATCGTTTCCTTCCCCAAAATGTAATGCTTCCATTGTCGGCAAGGTTGTACAATGGAATACATCTCTTTGTCATAAGTGGGATATTTGCAGACTGTTTCTGACAGTGTCTCACTGTGATATGCCACTAGGTGCCCTTGTTGAGTAAGGACTTCCCCAATAGCATAGTCAGAGGCATCTGTCTCGATCTCAAATGGTTGTTGCAAGTATGGTAATGTGAGCACTGGGGCACAATAGAGGAGATGTTTCAATTCTGAAAACGCCTTCTGCTGAGTTTCTGAACAAAAGAATTTTTCTTTTGCTCCTCCCTTGGTGACTTGACTCAAGGGCTAAGTGATATGAGAGAATCCCAACACGAACCTGCGGTAGAAATTAGCAAGGCCCAAAAAATTGCGAAACTCTGTTAGAGTAGTTGGGGCTAGCCAATCCCGAATGACTTGGATCTTGGTTGGATCCACATGTACCCCACAATCATCAATAATGTATCCCAGATACTGAACCTGGGTCATGCCAAAAGTGCACTTATCCAAATTGGCACACAACTTGTGCTGCCGCAATGTTTGGAAGACCTGTCGGATGTGGTGTAGGTGCTCTTCCCAAGTCTGGCTGAATATCAAGATTTCATCCAAGTACACTACTACAAATGAGTTGGTGAATGGCCACAAGATGTCATCCATCAGTCTCATGAAGGTTGCAGGAGCATTCGTCAGCCCAAAAGGCATGACCAACCATTCGAAAAGGCCCTCCTTGGCTTTGAAGGCAGTCTTCCACACATCGGTCGGCTCGATCGGTACCTGGTGATACCCGGACTTTAAGTCGATCTGGCTAAAATATTTTGCCCCTTTAAGCTGGTCCAAGAGGTCATCAATCCATGGGATCGGGTACCTATTTCGGACAGTGATCTTGTTCAGCGCCCGATAGTCAATACAGAGTCTCCAAGTCCCATCCTTTTTCTGTACCAACACGATCGGGCTCCCACAGGGCGATGAACTTGGACTGATGTGACCCTTCTGCAATAGCTCCTGAATTTTCCTCTTGATTTCATCATTCTCCAGAACAGAGTGGCAATAGATCGGTCCATTGGGCAACGACGCACTTGGGGTCAAATTGATGGGGTGCTTGACCTGGAAGTGGAGAGGCACCCCGATGGGTGAGGTGAATATGTCCCGGTACTCATCCACGACCTTTTCCATTTGTTGTTGTCGTGTGGAGGGGCCCTGTATGAAGGTTGTGGCCACGATCTTCTTCTTTCCCTAAGGGAAAATCATCAAGAAAACAAACTTCCTGGTTTTGGAAATGAGCTTACTGCATTGTTTTGCAGTAACCAAAGAGATAGCGGTAGGGGGTGGTACCTCTGGTATCCTGTACAAATTATTTCCCAACATAAAAATAACAGCGCGAGGCCGAGACTCATACACAACATGTCGCTTCCATAAGTATGGTTGACCTAATAATACATCACAAACATCAAGAGGAGCAATATCACATAATACCTCATTGGTGAAGGGCTTGATGCTGTAGGGAATGCAGCACTGTTGGCTGACGCGAAGATCTCGTCCTTGGTGAACCCACCCGATGGTGTACGGATGTGGGTGTGCTGTGGTCGACAAACTCAACCGCTTCAGGACCTCTGGTGAAATCAGGTTCTTTTGGCTCCCACTATCGATGATGAACTATAGCAGGGAACCCTTTACCCACATTTGGGAGTGGAAAAGATGCTCCTTCTCCTCTGAATCTTCTGGTTCTTCCTTTTGGATCTTTGTGGTGGCAACGGTGGCATTGGGATCTGCATCGATAATCTTCTTCCCTCTGGCATTCCCCTTCTTGGGTTCAGATTCAGTGTCAGAGTATGAATCTGATTCAGAAGCCTTTATCTCAGCCACCAGTGACTGCTTAGCCCAACACTCACTTGTGTTGTGAGTGGGGCTCTTATGGAACTCGCACCACTTTCCCGCTTCCTTCTTCGGCTTTGCAGTGTTACTATTTGCTTGCGGCTTTGGCAAGTTTTCTTAAGTCGCCATGCCTTGCCTATGTCCTTGGTTCTGCGATTTGGGGGCACCTTTCCCTTGCTTCTGATTCACAGATCCAAAGTCTCACTTTTTCTGTTTGAATTTTTGCTCAATTTTGGTAGCATACTGATATGTCGTACCAAGCGAGGAGATGTTAAGGAACTACATTTCCTCCTGAATGTATCTGTGCAGACAACTGCAGTACTTCAGCACCAAATGTTTCTCTAAATCTTTGATACCCAACTTGGTGCGCAGGGTATGGAACAGATTCATCAGCTCATGCACATCTTGATCTCTTTGTTGTCGTAGCGGAGTCCATTGGATGTACTTGTCCTCATATCTCCCCACCGGATAATATTGTCCCTTTATGGCATCTCAGAAAGAATTCCAAGTGGGTACGGCTGAGAACAGAGAGGGTTCCTCCTCATCCTTTCTCTCACAGTAGGTTTCCCACCAGTCCTTGACATGGGGGGCGGCTTTGAGTAGAGAAAAAATAATCTTTTCCCGGTTAGAAAAGTCATGAACCGAGAAATATCCTTCTAATAGATTCAACCTTTTATCTACGGCGTCTGCATCTATTCAACCATCAAATATGGGAATGTCGAAGTTTACTTGTACCTTAAAAGGGGTTGCACCTCCAGAGTGGCTACTAGATGCAGATGCACCACCAGTGGGAAGTCGTTGAAGGATCTGGGTGAAGTTATTCATCATCGCGTTCCTTTGTTTTTCAATGGCCTCCTCGAGTAACATTTTGATAGGATCTTTTGTGCCATCATCTTTCTTTTCGTCCCCCATGGGTGGCCATCAGGATTTGTGAGGCTGATCTTGCAAAGGTTGAACCAGATCGATCCCTAACTCTTTATACCCCGCCCTTGTTGGGGACTTGCAAAGAAGGATCGAGAAAGAGCAGATTGCTCTGATACCACTGATCCGGATTTATGCAGGAACGCAACATAATACACAAATAACCATAGAAACAAATATGCAGTGGAAATAACACTTCATTTCATTAATCAATAACTGAAACTTGTTTACATACAGAATGGAAATAAATTAGCTAGAGTGCTGGTAGCTTATCTCTGAGAAGAGATGTGGCGGCTACATGCCTCTGAACTCTGTGTTACAATGAGGCTTGAAGGCCTATATATTACTGAGAAACATTGGAAACCCTACACATCCAAAAAACCTAACCCTAGGAGGTGAAACGCCTTAATATGGGCCCTGTTGGGTAACTTGGTACATCAATTTCCCGGGGTCATAACTTTAGCACACTACCTCCGTTTGACGTGCATGATACATCATTAGAAATATCTATTTAAGGACTACATCCTTAAATAACAAATATTGAGTCCAAAACGGACTCATATTTGCTTGACCATTCGATGCCAAAAAAACGTCATTTAGGGCCTCGAAACGGCTTCGAAATTTTAGGACCCGAAAACTGCCAAAAATAGTAAATTGTGCTACAATTAAGGAAACTGGAAAACTGAAAGAAACAGTGGTGGGGGTCCAAGAGGAATAGGTGGGTGGCCACCAATATCCTCCTAGATCAGGGGGATTCCAGTATCATGGTTCAGATGGCAAGGCGGTTAGCGTGTGGCCAAGTCAGCAGCCAAGTGTCCACCAGCTGGAGGTTAGCCAGTCGCTTGGATGAGCTTCATGGCATGCTCCATGCCCACCTCGTGGTCTCATTCTGTCACGTAAGACGCGACGCCAACAAGGTAGCGGACCTTCTTGCAAACGTGGGGGTCGAGGGGGAGGTGGCTCATCAATGGGGCCCGCTTGAGTCCTTTGAAGCAAATGAATGGGCTCATCATTGCAGACAACTGGTGGCGCAGGATCTCGCGGGTGGTACACAGTCGACACGCCCAAACGATGCGGTGGATATAAGTGACAGGCAGCACAAGCATGCCATGACAGGCCAACACCAAGATGCCTGAGCATTTTTATGAGGAAAACGACTGATGGCAAAGGTGGTTGTCCTTGGCGATTATTTTTCTCGTTGGAAACGCAGAGGAAAAGATGGATAGGATGAAGAGGGACGACCGAATTGATAGGGATATCTTTTTAGCAAGAGCTTCCACCATGGAAAAGGGTAAGAGGGAAGTGATATGCTCTAGAGCAATGATGTTGTCCCAGTAGGATCCAGATGGGGTAATGATTTCTCCTTTTCCTTCTTATTTCTTGTCCTACTGGTCGAGCCATTTTCATCGTTCAATCTTGCTCCTTGCCTTTCGGATCCTCTGGTTTCTCCTGTGGCCTTCTGGTCTAGTTTGGGTGCGGCTCTTTACCTTCTCCTTTCCCCGTGCCCTTGCTCATAATTCTCTTTTGCCGGAAATGGCCCCGCATAGTCACTTGGTTAAGGGCAAAGCCTGTGGTGAATCCCTGTCCAAGCAGGGTGTTGCAAAACTCTCCCGCACGGTTACGAGAGTGCAACTTCAGGCCTAAGAAGAGGCCAAATTTTTCAAGGATAACATCCCCCTGAGCATTCGTCGGGAAGTGGAGGGTAAGGTCGAGGACCTTTGGAATACCGTGAAAAATATGCCCAAGGAAGAACTCCATCAGGAGGTGGTGGATTGGGTCCTGGATCCTGGCTCCACTGCGGGGCGTGTTGCGGCTTATGATCGCCTCTTCATGCAGTACTGGGTGAACATGAAGATGGTAGGCCATTCTTACATGGAAAGGGAAGCAAAGATGGAGGGCGAGGAGGAACCGGTGAGAGAATGGAAACACCATAATGGCGAATGCCACCTCATTCACCAGAAGGTTGACGTTATTGCTTCCAAATTGGGTGTCTCTTTCTTTGCCGCAGGTACAGGTCTGGACGAGGTGGCTCGCCCGAAGGACAACTGCGGACAATGCAGTAAGAAGCAAAGAATGATCTTATCTTCCTCTCCGCTGGTTCAGAACCCCCCTGGTGCGGTTCCTGCTTCAGCTCATCCAATTATGTCATGTCTGCCCTCGGCTTTTCAGAAAATGGATGGACTGCCTGGGTCTACTGTTTATTTCGAAGCCCGGTAATGCGGCTTGTTAAGTTTTTAAAGTTTTCTCCAATGCTTTTTTGGCATGTAATGTGGCTTTTCCTGCAGCCCGGTTTTTTGCGAATGCCTGTCCTCGCTCAGGGTTTTATCTCATCTCTTTTTTGGAAGGATAGGGCCTGCGTGCCCACTGCTAGGTGTTTTTCTTGTTTTTGGCCTCTGTGGCTCGTGTCCAGCTGTGTGGGGCTTCTCCATGCCAAAGAACTTTTAGACCTCTTTTGTATCACTGCTTTGTAATGGCTTCCAGATGTAATATCATGTTTTTATTTTTAAAAAAAACTTACGCTTTTCAACGAGGTGGACTTTATTTCGTATTTAAAAAACTGTAATATAAACGATCATATGGTTTATTCGAAGTAATTTTGACATACGAGTGTGGACAGATTAAACAGGCCGCCTTTATGTCCAAAGCGCCGACACTCGATGGCTGTTCAACACTCTTCTAATTTCAAAGGAATCTTGACTCAGTAGAGAACAGTAGGGAAAATCAGCCTCACGGGCCTCACCCATACTGACGAAATGTTCTGTAGAATAGCCCTGGGCTGGTAGTTGGCTTGTGTGGGTGTAGTTTCTATTAAAGCACGGGTTCAAATTTCATGGTTATGGTTGAAGATGCTGCCGGTTCAAACTTTCGAAGATAGGTGCTGCCACTTTCCCATCACCCCTTGGGTGCTTTGTAGGGAATAATTTCCATTTCTACCCCAATTTCCAAGTGATTTCTCATCAATATGTCATTCGGATTTTGAATCACAAGCATTTATAGCTTGACTTGTAAACTCCTCTCCAGAGGTAGTTGGGATCATCTCCCGTGAAGTCTAGCAATGGATGGCGTTCGACTGTCTCCTAATTTTGTTGCCTTCCTTATGTTTCTGATTTGCATGTATACACTTTTTCAGAATCTGCACGCACTACAAAATCACAGCACACCATCTTCAAGCCCAAGAAGATTGAGAGTAGGCGTGCCGATTACATTTTTCACTGAATTCGTTTCGGTTGAAAGAAACGGAACAAACTTCACTGTTGGGGGATTCTGCGTGAAGGTGTTTGAAGCGGCCATTCAAACACTCAATTATTCCGTCCATTACATCCCAGTCGAATATAGAAAGTCCTATAACAATAGCTTCTATTACGATTATGTTATTCATCAAATTGCGCTTAAGGTATAAGTCTGGTGTGTCTCTGGGCCTTTAGATTGTTTTGTCGTTAGACTTACCAAATTATTCCGTCCATTATATCCCACTCAAATATACAGTGGGCGAAACCATTCGCTGGTCATACGATTCTATTATTCACGAAATTGTGTTTAAGGTATAGCTGTGGTGTGTCTGCGAGCGTTTAGATTGTTTTGTTGTTCTTAATTACCAGTAATAGCGTTATCATTTCTTTTATTTGGTCCTCATTTTTTGGCTTTCCAGAATTTGGATGCAGTGGTGGGCGATTTCGCCATCACATCAAAACGTTCGAAAGATGTACAGTTTGCACAACCTTTCTTAGATTCTGGTTTAGTGGCAGTAGTTCCAATGAAAGAGCAGCATATCATCAGTTTTGGCTGGGCTTTTACGAAACCTTTCACTGCCGAAATGTGGCTACTAACAGTGGGATTCTTCATTTCCGGAGGGATAATGCTCTATATTTTGGAGCGCAAAAACAATCCGCGTTTACAAGGGCAGCCTGGCAAGCAATTCGGAAACATAATATGGTAAGAAACATCTTTTTATCAACCTTTCAACTCAACAGATCAAATTTAACGGCTTGGAAAACACATTAAATTTAGCATTCTTTGTTTGCGTGCAGGTTTAGTTTTTCAACTTGGTTCACAAATCAGGGTAAGTTGCGTTTTTTCTATATCAGAAATTCCTTGATTTTCCTCCGTTTTTTATGTTTAGGAGTTACAGAACTTTTATTGAAAGTTTGATTTGGGATAGCAGATGATATCCGGACGGTAATGGGTCGCATAGTGGTTGTGGCGTGGTTTTTGGTTATTGGAATTCTGTATTCGTGCTATACAGCAAATTTATCGGCTATTCTTACTGCCTCACGCTTAGAGCCAACCCTTAACGACATCACCGAGGTTGTGTCGAGCAAACTAAGCATTGGGTTTCAACAGGAATCCCTAGTGGCAAGTATACTGGTAAATTACTATGGAGTCTCTACGCACAGACTCGTGCCTCTAAACGATGGAGATGATTATTATAATGTTTTGACTCGAGGTATTGTGGGTGCTATCGTAGACGAACGTCCATACATGCAATCTCTTGTGGCAAAACATTGCAATCGCCTCGCCTTCGCTGGCCAACCGTTCACCACTCTAAATTGGGGATTTGTAAGTTACTATTATTAAAGATTTGTAAGTTATTATTATTAGGAACTATAATTTGATCTCAATGTCCTAAATATTCAAAATAATAACTATTCATGACGATTTTAATTTTATTTGTGGATACTTATGAGCTGTTTGGGGCAGGCGTTTGATCGCATGGATTATGAACTGGTAAGGGACATCTCTGTGAGAATACTAGAGTTATCAGAAAACGGCGATCTGCACAGATTGCGACGACAATGGTTACCTGACTATGACAGCGATTGCAGCAAATATAGTGACCAGTCGGGAAGTAGCCAACTTCATGTTGAACACTTCTGGGGTCTTTTCGCCATATCAGGGCTGGTATCAGCGATAGTGCTATTGTTTTACACGGTTCAATGGAAATGGAATAGTTGTAGAGTGGCCTCACCTGAAACTCCTCGTCCTCGTGAAGGGTCATTTGGCACAAATGCTCCTCCAGAAGGTTCATCCGACCAGGGCGCAGGAGGCTATATTCCAGACAAAGACTATAGCGGAAGCTTGGAGTTGACGGAGAGAATTCAATTTATGAGGAGAACAAAATCAGTTGGGATTCGGGAATGCCATGCGATTTGATGGAATATGAATCACACACCAATCCACTGAACAGCCAACCAAACCCAGTGTGATTGGTTTGGCGTTGATTCCTAAAAGCGTTTAGAGTCAGTGGTAGAACATGTACTTGTCGTTATTGCCTCTCCAGTGTTCCCTTGTGCAGCTTGTCCTCATGAGTCATAACATTAGATGCTCGCTTGTACACCGAAGAACTGTTTAGAAAGTGACTTTCTTTTTTCAATTGCCCTCTTTAGACTCTAGAGAATGTAAAATCACATGGAGGGAAATTTATATTGTAGATGGTAAAATATAGATGAGATAACAGAATGAAGATGCTTTAATTATTATATAATGACATATCTTTCAAGGATATTTTCAGACAATTTAATCAGTTGAAAAAGGCTGCGAAAAGGCGGGAGGTTGGACGGCTACCTTTTGAAGAATTTTTGGATTTTTGCGAGAATTCAAAGATTTTTTATAATTTGTTTGGTTTTAAGTTATTTCATACTCCGAAGTCATTAGAAAGATGTGTTGCACTGAAGTCTTTAGAAAGATTTGTGATCTGTGGATAGCATACATTTGCAATAGTTAAATATATGATATTTTTTTTTTGTTACACCAGAGTTTTTTTTTGAAAGATTTGTGATATGTGGATAGCATACATTTGCTATAGTTAAATATATAATTTTTTTTTAGTGTTAAATATATGAATTTTTTTTTGGTTACACTGAGTTTTTTTTGAAAGATTTGTGATATGTGGATAGCATACATAGTTAAATATATAATTTTTTTAGTTTTTATTTATTCAAAAGGATTTGTTTTTGTTCTTTGATAGTTGTTGTTGATAATTGTTGTTTGTAATTGTTTATTTTGATTTTATTGTGTGAAAAAAATAATAAATAATTTTAAATTTTAAAATATAATTTTAATAAATAAAAATATTTTTTTAAAATTATAAATTTAATTTAAAAAAATACATATAAAAAAGTTTATAAATTATTTCAGTATTTGTGATTTTTTAAATTATATCAAATTTAATTCAAAATCAAATTTCATAACCTCTTTTTAATACTATTAAATTTAATTATAATTAAGTTAATATTTAAAAATTTGAACTAATTACTACATGAATGTTACACATATATACTCAACTTTCCATGATATTTTCTCATGTTTGAACCTTGAAAAGCTTACCATAACATTTAAAGGTTTTTCAATTATGAAACAACAAAGAGTGTCATAATATCTAAAGGTTTTTCAATTATGAAACGACAAAGAGTACCATAACATCTTAAGGTTTTTCAATTATGAAACAACAAAGAGTACACAACATCTAAAGGGTTTTCAATTATGAAACAATAAAAAATAATAATTATTAAAAAAATAAAATTAATTTAGTTAAAAACAACCATAACATTACCACCTAACTTAAGAAAAAAACTATTGAAAAACATTATTACAAAATATGATCACATTTTCCATATATTCTTAATACCTTTTAAAATAAACGTGCACCTAACTTAAGAAAAAAACTATTGAAAAACATTATTACAAAATATGATCACATTTTCCATATATTCCTAATACCTTCTAAAATAAACGTGCAAAAAACTAAACCTTATGACGGATAATCATTAATGTTTGAATGGAGATTTATTAAAAGTTTTCTTTTAAGAGTGGGACACACTCTAACAAATTGGATGTCTAAAAGGTACCAATCAATGTTAGGATGTCATTGCCATTTGTAAATTTCCAAGAGATTTCTTGAGATAAAAAGATTAATAAACATAGTGTGTTATTAAGATTTTGATAAATATATTCAACTGGACCAATGAACATAGCTTGTTATTAATTTTTTATTAAATATAGTCAAGTGGGTTGTTATGGTAAACAACCTTGTTACCATTAATCATTTCGATGTATGCAATAAAAATGAAACAAAAAGAAACAATATTTTGCTTTAATTCATATTATAAAAAAATAAAATATTTGATTTGTAATTTATAAACCCACATTAATAGGGCCTTTGGCAATACATAGTTATTCTATGTCAAAGACATAACAACTATACACATGATATAAACCTGAACAATGTATAAAACAATCAAATAATTGTTGTGAAAAATTGTTTAGAAAGAATGGTTATGAATATGTGTTTTTCTAAGATCTTTTAACGATGTTTTTATATAATTTAGTGAGAAGAGGGGAAAATTAGTAATTATGATTGACGAAAATTAGTAACTATGTTAGGTTAATTAATTTTTTTTAAAGATTTTATGAAAATGAAGAAATATTTATTAATATAAAATTGTTGATTAATATTTTCCGTGAATCTATTTCACAAAATTTAAAATTGTTATTATTTAAGTAGTTTTTATTGATTATTATTTCTATATATATATATATATATTAATGATTTATGCTTTAATATGGGTATGAGTGTTAACTTTGAGAAGACAAATGTTATGATTATAAAATTCAAGAAAGACATTTAGACTAATTATATATATGACAATAGCAATCACGAGGATGTGAACTCTTACAAGTATCTTGAAATTGAAATCCACCACAAGCTTAACTAGAACTATAGCATCGAGAAAATTATCAATGGAGGGTAGAAAGCTTATTTTCGTCTTGAGAACAATTGTAAATCAACCAACCTGGTCATGTGGGTTAAAAATAAGTTCATATCTGAAACTCTTTTAATGCTCGCCATCTTATATGGGTGTGAAGTATGTGGTTGTAACATTTCTAGAGAATCTTAGAGAAAGATTGAGCAAATCTAGAAACATTTTATAACTTATAACATTCAAATTAAAAGCAATATGCCACTATCGTATTCTCCTTATAGAAGTGGGTCTTTCCCTCGTCGAGAACATGGTTATGGCATAAGATAAATAACATGGGCTACAAAACTAATTACGCCTCAAGTAGGGTTGGTGTAAATATAACATGGATTGCTTAAACCATTGGGGCATAGGTAAAAATGACACTTTGCATAATATTAATAATGGCAAAAATATTATTACATTAAGTTTAAAGATAAGTTGTGGTGTGAGAACAATTTAGAGGTTAAAAGAAAATTAAGATACTGTAAGGAGGTCATTAACCCTAATCTAGAATATTAGAAGTATCTCTCAGTATTAACTAGTTCAAAGAAGAAAATAAATACAAACAAGATAAGAACACACTCTCATGAGCTCCATAGTGAAACAGAGCATTGGTCTATTCTTAAGACTACGGGAAGAAAGAGTTTTCCATCTTTGTGAGTCTATGAGCATAGATGATGAAAATCATTTTCTCTTAAAGTGCCTCGCTTACACCCACATTAGATTTTAGTTTCATAGTATTTGTTACAATACAAACCTTTCTAACCTCCTAACTTTCCAAAACTATAGTGAACTAGGAGAGCTTGACGCTAAGCATTTTGAGCATAGAAATACAATTTTAAAGAAAACCAAAAAATACCCCTTTTAAGGTTCGATAGACCAAAGTTTGTCTAAGTGGATGCTAATCATCATCATCAATATATATATATATATATATGTGTGTGTGTGTGTGTGTGTGTGTGTGTGTGTGTGTGTGTGTGTGTGTATACATATATGTATGTGTATACATATATATACATACATACATATATATATGTAGATGTATGTATGTATGTATGTATGTGTGTGTATATATATATATGACAATAGGGGGGCCCTTAAGGGTTAAGGGCTCTATGATAAAAAACAGCTCGAGTGAAATTAATGCGAAGGACAACAAGAGACAGTTAAGGCGAAAGTTTGGGTTTTTTATGTTTTAAAGGGATTTTTAATGCTCTAAAGTCTTGAAGCAATCAATTACGATGATAACTCATGAAGTAGATTATGACACAATTACTCCAGAAAGACAAAGTCACATTTTCGCACAAATGGCATCACCGAAACAAGTAGGGTTGGACGCTCCCACACGGGAGAATACCAGACCTATCCTTTCTAACAAAAAAGATTGTGAAGACATGATATCCACCAAAAATGGTGAGAAGAAAAGATCAGGATCTAAAGATAAAAAACAAGCCACAACATTAGTAGTAGGAAAAGATATATCGCTAGCAGAAGTACCTGATTATTTTTCCTCTGCTCTGGTCAGTAGATTCTATGGAAAAACATTTGGAGAGGCAGCCCTTCGAAAGTGGATGGAAGAACACTGGAGCAATCTGCAGCAGCTCCCGATGTTCCATATTCTGTTTAGAGGTTGGATATTGTTCCGCGTCAAAACAGCAGCAGAGCGACAGACCCTATTAGATAACAACTAGCATTGGGGGCATTCAAGATTAATTCTCAAGAAATGGAGCGTGGATTTTGACACCAATAGGGAGCCACAGAATGCACATATAGTTTGGGCTATTTTACCAGGTTTACCAATGATGTTCTGGCAGAAAGAGATAATGGAGGCAATAGGAAGCAAAATTGGCAAATTTATAGCTTTAGAAGAAGGATGGGAATAGGAGGTTGATAGAAGGAGTGCCAGAATACTGATAGAAGTCGACCTCTGAGATGGACTGTATGAAGAAATTCACTTGGAACTTCACGATAGCATGTGGCGGCAGAGGCTCGATTATTGGAAAATCCCATTTAGGTGCTTCTCCTACAGACAGGTCGGGCACTTAGCAAAGGACTACAAAAACTATGAACAAAGGTCTGTTGAGCCCATGAACAAGGATAAAGGCATAGTTCAGAACAGGGAAAGCAACGATTTCCATCTAAGAGACAGTGCATAGGAACCTAATATGACAGAAGGAAGCTTTCAAGTGACCCCTGGTAAGACCACTCTTAGCCCTGAACTAAATACTATTGTCATTTATGAAACCTCGGGGGGTATTGAACATCCCACTGTGGGGACCTTGACACAGACTAAAAGAATTGAATTGTCCACGGAAATGGGAACCCCAATGAAAGACAGAGTTTTAGAGCCCATAGGTAAGATGGATAATGCGGGGAACCTTACACCTACCGTGAATCCAACCTCAAAAAGTCACGAACAATCGCCTCCGGAGACAAATGTCATGTGTTGATTGCATGGGCAGACTTGGGTTTACTATAATCAACCAACAACACCCCTAGCTCACTGGCCCTTTCGGCGACAGACCGCGAAGCGATCTGAAGTCTCACCCGAAGTGAATCTAATGGGTTGGCCAAGACTCAAGTGTCTTGGACCAGGTTCTGCGCATCCTACTTCTCTTCTCTTTCTCCTGTTAGTCTCAATGGCCAGCTATCTCTGCGCGTCGCACGTCCCCTTCTACTCGCAGCTCTTTTAGCCGCGCGATTCTTACCGGCGCGCAAGTCGCACGTTCTCTTCCCTCGTCGCACAAATTCCACTTACTCACAATATCTCCAACCTTATCGCGTCTCTGCGCACCGCGGGACACCCGACCTCTCCTCAACGCTAAGCCCTCCGCTCGCAGTATCGCGCACCGCAGCTCCTCTGCCAGTGCGATATCGCCTCTTTGCGATATCCTACCTCTACGACTTTGCACTCTTAGCGTTGACTGTGTCGATGTGCGAAACTCTACTTCCCAGAAGTTATATTGTGATTACATGGTCATTAGAAACAAACGTAAAGGAGTCTTTAAGCAGCTTACTAAAATACTTCAACTTATCTCTATCTTCCTGCATTACCGTGAGCTGAACAATACATATATTCACTTACTGCAACTAACATCATATGCATAATAACCAGTAACAATAAGCAAGTACAATCACATTCATACAACACATAACATGCAGATTTAACGTGGTTCACCCCCAGGATGGGAGCTACGTCCACCAAACTGTGCTTCTATTATATATCTTGAGGGAAGTTAGCACAGTCTGTTGCACTGCATATGTAGCGCGAGATCTCTTCTAGACCTCTGGCCTACTTCTATCTCTATATTGGCTTTCTTTCAATATATCCTTCCCTCTCCGTCCATCTCTATGGATGGTTACATACAGACTCAAATGACTCACAGACAAGCTAGTTGTCTGGATCGTTACAGCACAGTCTGTCTAACTGACTCCTGAGTCTACTTCACAAAAATAATCAACTAACCAACTAACGAATCATCCTACGAACCAACTAACTAACCAACCCTTTACAATACAAAATACAAGCTTTTATAGGCGGCCCGAAGGTCTCGCCATTACAACACTATGGGCCTGTCCCAACAGTAAACCCATACCCTAATTAGTGACAGTCGGTCCTCTCTGTCCTTGAGGTAGCCGCTTCCCGTCACACCACAGCTCTCTGCAGTCTTCCATGCTTCCCGGCACTGACCATGGGTACTATGCACCGCTTCTCTGCTTTCTGTCCTTCGCCTTCAATGCTTGAGCCTCGTTGCTCCTTCTTCTTTATGAGGGTCGCTGAGCCCTCCTGTCTTTCGCCGCTGCCTTCAATGCAGTGGTTGAGCTTTCTTCTCTCGGTCGCTCGAGTTCCGTTGCCTTCTTAACTTTTCTATATTAAAAGTCATGGTTTTCGGCTCTGCTCTACAACTGGAAACGTGCTACGGCGTCGTAGCTCTGCCTTGTCTTCTTTCCGCCAAAACTTTACCTTTCCGCTAAACTAGCAGCTTCTTCTGTAGCTGCGGGACCCTACTCCAAAAGTCCCCTAACACTCACTTGTGGCTCGCCCTTAAGCCACCAGCAACAGGCTTCTCCTGCTATAGCTTTGCTTTGGCTTCCTGTGAAGTCCTCTGCAACTTCTGCCGAAGTCCTTCGACTTCGTTCTTTATCACCTCAACACGTTCTTTCTGGAGTTTCGATAACTTAGTTCGCTGGGCTCTCTTATCCTTTCTGCCCATAGTCACGGTTTCAGTCTCTTCGCTCTTTCTTCTTTATGAGCGCTCTAGTGTTTGAGAAGTGTTCCACAGATATCCTTTCCTTTTTATCTGGGTTAGAACTTTTATCACAAGGAAAATCTGTATCTTCCAGCGTTCTCAAACATTTCATTCAGTCTGGAGCCTTGTATATGGAAGAGATGCAAACCATGAATTCTGCTCCGAGAACAAGCCTTTGTCCTCGTTCTGGAAGTCTCCCCTCTGCTGGGTTTGCAGTCTTCTTCCACTTCTCTTCTCTTTGAAGTGGTCCAGATCCACATGCTTCCTCTGACCCTCAGGTTTCTGTTTCAGTACCTCCTCCAGCTTTCGTGTTTCTCTTAGCTGATCAGATAGGTCGGCGACCTTCTCCCGTTGCTTTCTTTTTCTCATTTTTACTTTCTTTCTGACAGGAGATTTCTTCTCATTCTTCTGCTCTGCTTTCTTATCTTCAGTGATCGGCTCGGCGTTCTTCTTTTCCTTAGCAGAGATTTTGGTAACAACTTCTACTTCAGACACTTGACTGTTCTTCCTTGGCGGCTGTCTGTCCTGTGCTCTCTCCAATTTCACAACCTTGGGTGGCGTCGCCATGGCAGACGCACGGCCAGTACTTTCCTTCCCAACTTTGCTTCTATAGATTCGTCCTCAGTCAGAATCTGCTTGGATAAATACTCTGGGTGTGCAATGGCTTCAAACTCTGGAAGTCACTGTACTCTGTAACTTAATTGGCTCTGCACAGGGGACACTTAGCACTGCCCTGTATAGCTCTCAAGATTTGGCAACTGTACCGTTCCTTCTTGAAGGGTATCTGCTTTTATGCCGAAGGCACACTACCGGACGCAACGGTCATCCTGAGTCAAACCCGTTGGTCATCATAATTACCTGGACGAGACCCTACCCGTCATTCTGATCCGCCATAATTGTTGAAATCTGATCATGTGTCCCTCAAAGCGTGCGTGTCCAGGTGCCAGTCTCGTCGGAGATTTACCAAATCTGGAAAAATTTATTATACTATTGCCAAATCTACGGTAAGGGATATCGGTCATTTCTTCATTAACTACCTGTCAGATAGTGACTTGAAGGCCCTCTGACGATTGCAAGCTGGGTACGTGGCAGGGGGAAACATCTTACTGCTGCGATGCAACTCTGCATCACCTGCGCGAACAAACAGTGCCAAATTTTTTTTTTTTTTTTTTTTTGAACTCCTCATTCCTCATTCTTAGAAAATTTCTACCGGTGTAGACTCATTCCCGGTGCGATGCCTCCTTTCAACTACACTGGACATCTGCACCCCCATAAGTTGTTCATGCTAGGACTGAGAGGTGGGGAGGCTGTTACTATAGAGCTTAAGCCTACTTCCATTAATCCATGTGGGAAGAAGCTCCCCGTTCAACTGACTGAGTTGAACATCACCTCCTTCTGTGACTTGTTGGATCTGGTATGGCCCCAGCCAATGCGTTCTGAACTTCCCTAGAAACTTAATGAATTTACTGTCATATAGGAGCACTAGGTCTCTGATCTGGAAAGTCTTATTTTTAATGTGTCTATCATGCCAGGATTTTTCTCGTGCTTTCTGCACTGTCTGATGGAATCCAACGCCGAATCTGTTTTCTTCCAAGGTAAGCAGCTGTGCTAACCTTTCCTCCACTGTGTCTATATCAGTCATCCCAGTAATCTGAGCGATTCTTAAACTGGGAAGAATATACTCCATAGGAATCACAACCTCCTGCCCATACACCAAGCTGAAAGGTGTGTGTCCCGTGAGTTTCTTGCATGTGGTTCTGTATGCCATAATACAGCGTTAACTCGAAGGTCCCAATCATTCCTTTGGCTATTGCAGATCTTAGTCAAAGCATTTTCTAGAATCTTATTGAAGGCCTCCACCGTACCATTAGCCTGTGGATGGTAGGGAGTGCTCTTATGGTGCTGAATCTGGAATTCGTCTGTTAAAGCCTCGATGGTGTGGTTCAAGAAATGTGTGCCTTGATCGCTCATCATAATTACTGGGCACCCAAATCTACTGATGATATTTTCGAAGAGGAACTGTGCGGCTGTAACAGCATCACAGTTTCTTACTGCCTTGGCCTCTGCCCATCTGGTGAGGTACTCCATTTCGGTGATAATGTATCTCGCACCCGTGCGCTTTCCCGGTGGGTTGATAGGACCCACAAAATCTATTGCCCATTTGTCAAATGCACGCAGCGTGACCTGCGGTCGCAGCGGCATTTCATCGCATCGCGAGGGTTTTCCTACCCTTTGGCAGATATCGCAGCATCTGCAAAAGTCCTTAGTGTCTTTATGTAATGTAGGCCACCACAAGCATGCCTCTAAGATTTTCTGCGCGGTCGGTTTTCCTGCGAAATGTCCTCCTACAGTTCTTGAATGAGCCTCTTTGATAATAGCGTCTTTTTCGTGCGGCATCACACATCTGCGTAGAACTTCATCCGGACTTAATTTGTATAGGTGTCCTGCGATGAGGGTGAAGTCTGCTGCTTTAACAACCAATTGCTTCTTTTGCTGCTTAGTAAACTCGTCAGGTGCTACTCCTGTGGTGAGGAATTGAATAATGTCGGCATAGTACTCATCTGCAATCTGTATCGAAAACAACGGCGCATCTGGTAGATTGTCTTCTAGGTTACTGGGCTCTTCTCTTGAGTCTAACCGTGACAGATGATCCGGTCCTGCATTCAGTCTTCCTGGTTTCACAATGATTTCAAAATCATACTCCTAGAAGAGGAGTAACCATCTGCAGATTCTCCCCCCTAACACTGGTTTATTGACTAGGTACTTCAATGCGGAATGGTCAGTAAACATTTTAAACGAGGTGCCCAATAGATAATGCCTGAACTTCTGCAGCGCATATACCATAGCTAAGCCCTCCCTTTCTGTTGTGGTGTAGCTCTTTTCCGCTGTTGATAGCTTTCTGCTGGAATATGCGATGGGATGGTCAAGATCCCCTTCTCCTGGCTGGGTCAAGATGACTCCTAATGCGATGCCGGATGCATCCACATGTACATGGAAAGGCTTAGTCCAGTCTGGAAATACTAAGATGGGGGCTATAACCAGCTTCTCCTTAAGTATGTCTAGACTCTGCTGGCATTCCTCATTCCATAGGAATTTTACATCTTTCTTTAGCAATTTCTCCATCGGCGCTGTAATCTTTGCGTAGCCCTTGATGAACTTTCTGTAGTACCCGGTATGACCAAGTACTGTCCTCAGTTTCTTGACTGAGTTAGGTGCTAGAAGGTTTACAATGATAGCGATCTTCGCGGGGTCTACCATCAAGCCTTGTCTGCAAACAATGTGGCCCAACAAAATACCAAATGGTGCACAAAATATACATTTCTTCAAGTTTAGAGAAATTTGGTACTGCCTACATTTCTCTAACATCAGTATTAGATCTCCTATGTGCTTATCGATTAATCCAAATACAGTCCAATCGTCAAAATATACTTCTAAGAACTTATGGATGTATTCTTTAAAGACAGCAACTACTACTCTAGAAAATATAGCTGGTGCATTCTTAAGACCAAAAGGCATTACCGTATACTGGAACGAGCCTCATTCTGTTGCAAAGGTGGTCTTGGCTCGATATTCTGGATGTATTCTGATCTGATGGTAGCCTGAAAACCCATCGGTGAAGGAGTAGACCTCCTGTCCTCCTACGTTGTCTAATACTTCATCAGTGAACGGTGTTGGAAATGGATCGTGAAGTGATGCATCGTTGAGTTTTCGCAGATCAACACAGATCCTGATGTCCCCTTTTGTTTTGTTTTCTTACACTACCATAGGACTAACCCATTCACTTTCCTCTACTGGCTCAATGATGCCTGCTGCTAGCATTTTATCAATTTCGTCCTTTACTTTTTCTTTGTAGCGCAGATTCAATCTATATGGGCACCACTTAACTGGTCTAGCATCCTCCTTCAATGGTATCCTCATGACTCCCAGGTCTCCAACTATTCCCTTCATCTCTGTGAACTTGGTGGGAAATAGGTCCTGATAGTCATGTAGCAGATCTGCAATCTGCCCGACTGTTTCATCGTTCCAGTAGTCTCCAATAGAGGCAAACTTAGGTTCTGCGTCTGTGCCAATATTGATCTTTTTAATCTTGATGGGCTCGGTGATTGCTGGAATCTCTAACTGTGGTCCCTTCACATCGCGAGTCCCTTCTGATTCAAGAATGTTAGTATTGCGAGGATCCTCATCCGCCTCCTCTGTTTCTGATGCAAAATTATAGCATTCCAACGCCTCTTTTAACTGGACAGCTCACTCAGGTTCGGCTGGCACTGATGTGGGGTAATCTTCAAATAACTTAGTCTTGATTATGTCTAGGGCTTGAGCAACACTTGGATGTTCTGACTCAAACGCAAAGGTGAGTAGGAAACTGTCTATCATGAGTGACCATGTGGTCGTCCCCTTGCGCAATTCGGTCTCTATGTACCAGTTCCTTGGAACTGTGTCCAATGTGTGAATGAATCTGTGAACCCATTCATCCTCTGGAATGTCCGACCAGTTCTATTCACATGCCTGAATTTGTTTTCTGGGATCAGTTTCTCCTGTGTACTTGTGTTGGATATACTCTCTGTTGACAGAAAATCTAATCGTCATGAGTCTTTTAATATCGTCCCATGAAGCAATATTTTCTTTGTGTGCATACCACCATCTTGCAGGTGTGGCTCGTACTGCAAGGTCCATAGCTGGGATCCTCTGCTCGTAAGGGATCTGTTGCTCAAACTGCTCAAGTAAGTCCTGGATATCTGTCAGTCCATGATAGGATGGAATCTCATTGATTTCTGTGCCAATCCATCGTAGTGACTTACTTATAAACGCACATCTGCACGCTGAGACTTCGTAAAGTCTGTTCTGCCAGTTCTCTAAGTCGACATCGGAATCCGATGCGCATGAGCTGTCGCATCGCCAACTAATATGCCCTTCTGTGGTGGGATTTATATAGTCATTCTGGTTTGCAGTCATCTGGTAGAGATTGTCGATGTTAAATGCCTCCTCTTCTGCTCGGATAGGTTCAATATATCTAGGACCCTGGAGAGGATCCAATGGCGCGATGACCCAGATCTGCACATCCTCGAAGGTCATCTGTCTTCTCTTTAGGTCGATGACAGCCTTGCTACCGATCGCCCAATCAATACTTAATAGTGCTGGATATGGTCGACTATCGCCAATGATTTCTATAACCTCGAAGTCCGAAAAAGTACGAACTCCGTCAATATCAACTGGCACCTGCGGTAGTCGACCTAATGGTGATACTCGCTGCTGATTAGCTAATATCAGGTGGATAGGCGATAGGGATAACTGAGGACTACCCATCTGTTCCCATGTCTGCTTAGTTAGAACATTGACCTCTGATCCTAGATCTAAGACAACCTCATCCATTTCAAACTCACCAATCTGCGTTGTGAATTTCATCTCTCTTCATGTCCTTGTATGTCTTGTAATATTATGGACAGCGCGGTGTGCACTGCCCGAGAGAGAGGGTTGCTGACACTGATCCATCATGCGCTGTAGCTCACCGACAGCTTTGTCATTTCTCAGGAGTTTCATGTAGCTGTGCAAGAAGGATTGTACACTTCCTGTCGATTCATCCTCGTCGCATCTTCCCGATGTGGTAGCCTGCGGTGTCTGGTCTCTGTTGTCGCCACAAGGCGCTTGCTGTGGTACGCCCCTAGATGGAGGTACCTGAGATCCTGATGGGGTAGGTTCATCAAAGGAAGCCTTGGCTTCGTGAAATGTCTCTTTATTCTTCCGTAAGTCGAGTGCTGTTGCTTTACTAGGAGCTCTGCGTACCCACCCCTGACTTGTGTTCTTTCCGGTCTCCTGCGAGGTGCCACTGGTGGAAGCACCGCTTCAAGTCACAATGTTAACTGTTGGTTCTGGTTCCTTAGGTTCAACAGCAATAAGCTGGATGTTCTGGTGTGCTGCTGGCTTAGGGTCTTTCATCTTAGCTATCAGGATAGGGCACTCTTCTATGGTATGGTCATAAGATTTGCAGTAGTTACAAGTAGTAGTGGCGTTCTGACAGTCCCTAGCATAGTGTCCCACAATTCCACAATTATAACAAGTGACTGGTCCACGACCTTGGCCAAAACATCCTCCCCGGCCAAAGCCTTCTCCTCGTGCGAAGCCTCCGCCACGGCCTCGTCCTCTGAATCCTCCTCCACGGCCTCCATAAGTCTGATCCGGTGGTGGTCCTGCTGCTGGACCCTGTGTGTCTGCTTGGACTCTGTACACATCATGTTATCTTTCTGACATGAGATCATAAGCTCGGCAATCCTGTTGATCATGCCCGATGGATTTACAGAAAATACAATATAGGTTTTTAGGTGTTTGTACATACTTCTGAAGCAAAGGGCATTGCTGAGGTGGATGTCCTTGTGTTTTACATATTTCACACCATGGACCTTGTGTTCGTGGTAAGGGGTTAGGAGCCCCTGACGCTAAATATTCTGCAAAGACTGGACAGTTGTCTTTACTATGGCCCTGTGCTCTACACTTTATGCACCATATGTCTTGCATAACCTCTTTGCCTTTTTTAAGTTCGTGTATCTGTAACGTGAGGTTGGCCAACTGGGTCTGTAGAGTTGTCATGCCTGCACTGGTTTCTGCTAAGGGTGAAGCCTCTAGTTTCATTGCCATCTCCAGCGCTTCATCTTGAGTAGTGAGTTTCTGCTGCATTAGTGGCATTCTGATATGAGGGAGCAGCGCTGCAATAAACCATTCCTTATGCTGCTCTGGCGCAAACTCAAAACTTACTTGGTCTATAAGAGCTTTGAATTTTTGGTCAAAGTCCCATACTGACTCTGATGGTAACTGCTTAATATCCTTAAGCTCTGTAATGCATTGAGACTCAGACTTAGGTTTCTTAAACTCTTTGATCATGGCATTCTTGACCTGGGCAAGCGTCTTGGGAAATGTAGTATACTTTATGTACCATGTCAAGGCTCTATCTCTGAGTGTGGTGACCAACTGTACAAGTTTAAGGTTATCATCGTTGATTGTTTTAATGGTCCACATGGCTACGCATAGGAACCAATGTTGTTCCGGGTCTTCTGCTCCTATACCTTTAAAAATAGGTAGCTTCATGTCATCTCCCATTCTATTTCTCTGTGGTGGGTTCTGACTGACTGGGGTACTACTACTCAGCGGTGTAGGTAAAGGTGATGTAGCGGAAGTAGGTACTGTCTGTGAACTACTAGATGGAGTACCTACGGGGTTATTTTGAGTCCCTGTCTGTTTCTGTGGATTATAGGGGTGGTAAGGGATACCCCCCTCTAGTTCTTCTGTGGTGCTAGGGCTATGTTGTCTAATACTGTCTGAATTGTCTTCAAATACAGGAGAGCTAAAATCTACTTTATACTTCTTTCCACTACGTGTTCGTCCAATGTCATCAAAATCACTTTCAAACTCTTGTGACATTACTATCTTTACTTATTCATCTAAGACTAGATCCATTGTTCCTTTTTCGTATAGCAGCATCTTAAGGGACAAGTTTAGAGATCTTAGGTACTTACCGCGATATCCTCTGAAGAAGTATCGTTCGGCTTCGCTGAAGCTCTTTCTCTGATCGACTGCAAATTCTGTAACAAAGCCGTCTAGCACACTGGTAAGCCAGAAGTCCACTGCTCTCGTAATCGGATTGTCAAGGTTCTGCATAGTCTGTATCAGCTCCGGTGTCCAGACAATGTTTCTTTTCTTCTTGAATGTGTTCCTATCTGTCAACTTGGATAACCAGTCGAAAATCTCGTTTCCGTAGGTTTCAAAAAATATAGCGTGTATGTCTGAAGCGATATGCTTTACTAACCAGGCCTCTGTGCTCAGTTTAGGGCTTCGGTTTTCTTTCTTGGCAAACTCCCTTAAGTCTGAATCCAGCCACTGGTGAAACTCTTCTTTGGTAGGATGCCAACATAACATTGACTCCCAGTCGTTTAAACCAGCAACGGAACCATTTGTTGATTGCATGGGAAGACCCGGGTTTACTATAATCAACCAACAACACCCCTAGCTCACTGGCCCTTTCGGCGACAGACCGCGAAGCGATCTGAAGTCTCACCCGAAGTGAATCTAATGGGTTGGCCAAGACTCAAGTGTCTTGGACCAGGTTCTGCGCATCCTACTTCTCTTCTCTTTCTCCTGTTAGTCTCAATGGTCAGCTATCTCTGTGTGTCGCATGTCCCCTTCTACTCACAGCTCTTTTAGCCGCGCGATTCTTACCGGCGCGCAAGTCGCACATTCTCTTCCCTCGTCGCACAACTTCCACTTACTCACAATATCTCCAACCTTATCGCGTCTCTGCGCACCGCGGGACACCCGACCTCTCCTCAACGCTAAGCCCTCCACTCGCAGTATCGCGCACCGCAGCTCCTCTGCCGGTGCGATATCGCCTCTCTGCGATATCCTACCTCTACGACTTTGCACTCTTAGCGTTGACTGTGTCGATGTGCGAAACTCTACTTCCCAGAAGTTATATTGTGATTACATGGTCATTAGAAACAAACGTAAAGGATTCTTTAAGTAGCTTACTAAAATACTTCAACTTATCTCTATCTTCCTGCATTACCGTGAGCTGAACAATACATATATTCACTTACTGCAACTAACATCATATGCATAATAACCAGTAACAATAAGCAAGTACAATCACATTCATACAACACATAACACGCAGATTTAACGTGGTTCACCCCCAAGATGGGAGCTACGTCCACCAAACTGTGCTTCTATTATATATCTTGAGGGAAATTAGCACAGTCTGTTGCACTGCATATGCAGCACGAGATCTCTTCTAGACCTCTGGCCTACTTCTATCTCTATATTGGCTTTCTTTCAATATATCCTTCTCTCTCCGTCCATCTCTGCGGATGGTTACATACAGACTCAAATGATTCATAGACAAGCTAGGTGTCTGGATCGTTACAGCACAGTCTGTCTGACTGAATACTGAGTCTACTTCACAAAAATAATCAACTAACCAACTAACGAATCATCCTACGAACCAACTAATTAACCAACCCTTCACAATACAAAATACAAGCTTTTATAGGCGGCCCGAAGGTCTCGCCATTACAACACTATGGGCCTGTCCCAACAGTAAACCCATACCCTAATTAGTGACAGTCGGTCCTCTCTGTCCTTGAGGTAGCCGCTTCCCGTCACACCACAGCTCTCTGCAGTCTTCCATGCTTCCCGGCACTGACCATGGGTACTATGCACCGCTTCTCTGCTTTCTGTCCTTTGCCTTCAATGCTTGAGCCTCGTTGCTCCTTCTTCTTTATGAGGGTTGCTGAGCCCTCCTGTCTTCCGCCGCTGCCTTCAATGCAGTGGTTGAGCTTTCTTCTCTCGGCCGCTCGGGTACCGTTGCCTTCTTGACTTTTTTATCTTAAAAGTCATGGTTTCCGGCTCTGCTCTATAGCTGGAAACGTGCTACGGCGTCGTAACTCTGCCTTGTCTTCTTTCCGCCAAAACTTTACCTTTCCGCTAAACTAGCAGCTTCTTCTGTAGCTGCGGGACCCTACTCCAAAATCATGCAATATGAAAGAGAGATAGTGACTCCTATTATGGGACTCACGTCGAGACCGTTGCTAGCTAAAAAAATGGCATGCATGCGGGGTGTAAGGAGATAACTCCGGATAGCAAAGACACTATTAAAAAGGTGGCGTCTCCTAAAGAACCATCGTCATGGATCACGCACAAAATTTATAACACTCGGTCCAAAGCGACAACTGACAGAGACCAAGTGTCGTCCGGTGGACTAGCATCAGACAAGGTGTCCAAGGTAACATTGGGAAGGAGGTCTCATATCGCAATAGCCAAATCTCAAGCTGAGGTGGACATGAAGAATGACAAACATGCAATGATTGGTAGGGCCCTTGGAGTAGGTCAGGCCCAGACCAAGGTCCCATGATACTAGTCCTCTCTTTCAATGCGAGGGGGTTGGGGAGATCCCCCAAGATAGAATCTCTCAAAAGAATGGTCGATAGCCTAAAGCCTTCGATCATATTCATTCAAGAAACAATGATGGAGGGATAAAAATCCAAGGAAGTGTTGGAGCCCTGGTTGAAATGCGGGAGCTTTGGTTTCATTAGCTCTGAAGGACACTCAGGAGGATTAATAACAGTCTTGAATCAGGAGTATGAGAAAACGCAAGAGGAGAAACACAATTTAGTGTTGAAAACAGTTCTCAAAGAAAAATCCTTGGGGAAATCCTTTGCAATGTATAATGTTTATGGGCCATATATTGATCGGAAGGGGTTCTGGGAAGAATTTTTCACCTCTGGGTTGATGGAGGCAAGGAACGTGATTCTAGGGGGGATCTAAACTTAACCCCATCTGAAAAGGAAAACTGGGGTATTTCAACCTGCCATGATAGTCTGAGCTCATTCTTTGTTGCACTCTTCGAATCCAAGGAGTTGGTCGATGTACAACAGTTGAAGCTAACACCGACTTGGAGAAACAATAGAATCGGAGATCAGGCCATCTCTAAAAGGTTAGATAGATTTCTCCTCTCTGAAAATTTTCTTTCGGGGTCTTTAATAATTCGAACTTGGGTTGAGGTAGGAGGCATGTCAGACCACCTCCTAGTCTTGCTTCAAATCCAAAACCCAGAAGCCAAACCGGTGGCCCCCTTCAAATTCAACCCAGAATGGTTATTAGAAGAAGACTATCGGAGGTTAATAGGTGAATCTTGGATATCTCTGGAGAAAAAACCTAATACTTCCTTTATGAAGCAAATGTCAGAAATTTGCAGAGGGTTAAAAATGTGTCAAAACCATGGGCTAAGGTGTACTCTACAAATCAACAAAAACAACTCAAAGAAGTTGAAAGTGCTTTAAAGAGGATCTATGAGCTGAATAACTCAAGTGTGTTTACAGAAGAGGAATTAGAGGAGGTAAGGGAAAAGGAGGTAAAAAGAGAAGAACTACTGGCTAAATAGGAAAAGATTCTAAGGCTAAAAAGTAGAGCAATTTGGATAAAAGAGGGAGACAACAACTCTAAATTCTTTCATAATTTCGCCAATAACATAATGAACCTGAATAAAATCTCGATAGTAAAAAACATGAACGGGGTAATGGTCAGTTCCTTTAAGGAAAAAGCTGAGGTGGGGGAAGCGTTTTTTAAAAATATGTTCAAGGAACGAACATGATGTAACATTCAAGAAATACTAGAGGTAATCCATCTGTTCCCCAAAATGATAGATGAGGAAATGAACATTCTCCTAAGGATGAAGTTACAGAGGAGGAACTGGAGAAGGTGGCGTACTCCTGTCAGAAAGGTAAAAGTCCAAGTCCGGATGGGCTCACCATTGAATTCTTTCAAGGGTTTTATGACCTAGTAAAAGAATATTTGTTGAAAACAGTTCAAGAATCCCAAAGGGGTGGGAAAGTATTAGGAGCCCTAAAATCCACCTTCTTGGCTCTAATCCCCGAGAAACAAAATCCTTCCTCCTTCGAAGAATTCAAGCCCATTTCATGCTGCAATATGGTTTACAAAATAATAGCTAAGACAATAGCCCTAAGATTGAAGCCAATTCTAAGCAAGGTCATAACCTATGAGCAGTTTGGTTTCCTGTTCAATAGGCAAATTCACAATGCAGTTTCCCTTGCACAGGAAACGATTCATACCATCAAAATTTCTAAAAATTCAGCCTTTTCCTTTGAACTGGATCTCTCCAAAGCCTATGATAGGGTAAATTGGACGTTCTTAAGATTGGTAATGATTCATATAGGTTTGGATTTGGAAATAGTCAACTGGATCATGGGATGTGTACAATCAACATCCTTTGTTGTTCTGATTAATGGATCTTCCTCTAATTTCTTCAGGGCTTCTAGAGGCCTTAGACAAGGGTGCCCTCTCTCCCCCTTCCTCTTCCTACTAATAGCAGATTCCCTTAGCAGAATCATCAACCATGCAAAAAGGGTAGGATCTTTCAAAGGAATAAAGATTACAAGCTCAGTGGAATTAACACATATACTGTTCGTAGACGATGTGGTAATGTTGGGAGAGGGCACTTGGGAGAATATAAAGGAAATAGAGAAGATTATGGAATTATATAAGAAATATACAGGCATGCACATCAATGTGGAAAAATATATTCTCTCAGAAAATGCCATTCCATAAGCAATCAAGGAGAGGATTCGAGTCGAAACCCCTTACATTTTAAAACCAATGGATGAAGGATTCAAATATCTAGGGTTTGTTCTCAAGCCCAATGCATACTCCTTCAAAGACTGGATGTGGTTGTATAAAAAAATTGAGAACAAAATTGGATGTTGGACTTTCAAATTCTTATCCAGAGGGGGAATATTGGTACTGCTTAAAGCTGTTCTCCGGAGCATCTCGGTTTATTGGGCCACAATCGCTTATATCCCCAAGGGCATCTTGCAGAAACTGAGGAAACAATTCTTCTCCTTCTTATGGTCGGCTAAGAGACATGCTGAAGGAATCCCCCTAGCCAAATGGCAACTGCTTGCCAGCCCCAAGGAGTTAGGGGGGTGGGGGATTAAGAATCCCTTTCTTTTCTACCAATCCTTGGCTGCTAAAACCTTATGGAGGCTGATCAAGAATCTAGACTCCCTATGGGGAAAAGTATTATCATCTAAATATTGTCCAAATGGGTCCATACATGAATGGATAAGGAAAAGAGACAAAATCTACAAAAATGTGTCCATAGGTTGGAAAACCTTGGTCCTAGCCTTTCCCCTAGTAGGGAACTAGATGGCCTGGTTGGTTGGGAATGGGAGAAAGATCAGAGTTGGAGAAGATTCGTGGTCAGGAGAAGGAGATAGGTATAAAATCTTAGAAGGACTAGTCTCAAAACTAAGAAGTTTAGGGATCTACAACTTAAATCAAGCTTGTTCAATATCTTTACAAAGGGAAACTCTTTGGAAGAACTCAGAACAACTAGGACTAGAGAAGGTCTTAGAGAGGAATGGGAGGAATATGTCTCACTACTCAAATCTAATTTTATCCATTTAGAAGAGGATAGGGAAGACAAGCTGGTGTGGACAAAAAACCTAGTCAATGGTGACTTCACAGCCAAACTTGGTTATAAGACCTGGGCAAGGGAAAATTTTCAGGGAGAGATGGAAGAGTGGTGGAAACAATTATGGAAAGCCAAAGGACCCTTAAAGGCCAAAGTCACATTATGGCTGACTCTCAATAATAAAATCTTGACTTGGGATAACTTACAAAAAAGGGGCTGGAATGGCCCAAATTGGTGTGCACTCTGCAATTTAAATGAGGAAAATGTTTCTCACCTTTTCAATTTCTATTCTTATGCAGACACCGTGTGGAAAACAACGTGCAAAAAGTTAAAATTCCAAGGAGCTCCCAGAACTACTCTGGAATACAAAGCAAAATCTTGGTGGACAAACAAATCGGTATGTCTCCATAGTGCTTTCCCATCTCTTTTCAATTATGGAATATGGTGGGCTACGAACACTACAACCTTCAATAACAAAATGATCCCACCTGAAGTAACTGCTGCCCTTGTGATACAGTGGACTAGAGAACACAAATCACAAGTGAAAGATTCAAAAGTCAGAGTGCTAGTTACTCCAGAAATAAACAAAGGAATTCCTTGGGCCTTTTTTGATGGAGAAAGTCAAGGGGATCCTCCAATGGGTGGTTTAGGAGCAGTACTTTACCTACCAAACAACCAGAAGATCTAAGCTAAATTTGCACCAGGCCACTACACAAATAAAAAGGCTGAACTTGCAGCACTACATTTGGTTCTTGAACTAGCTCTAAACAATAACATAACTCAAATGCAAGTCTTCAGGGACTCAAAGATGGTGGTGGACTGATTTAATAGGAGGATCCAAATAAATGCCCCTCATTTGTAGCAACTTCCTAATGCGATAAGAAGGCTACTAGGATTATTTACAAGCTTTAGTATTACACATATATACTGAGAATTGAATTCTGAAGCAGATAGACTATCCACACTAACCCTTCTATTGGAGCCAGGCAAGATAGAAACATAGGATTTTGCAGGTAATTAAAATGTAATAGACAGAAATGAAAATAACACCTATTATAGACAGCTGAAGAACATTGTGAATTTTGTAATCTTGTGATTTTTTGTAAAGCTAAAACTTATTGCGAGATGTTTGATGAAGAAAGGATTCTGGTTCTTCTTAAATGAAAGTTCCTCTGGAACAATTTAAAAGCCATCCTTTATTTAGAATGGTAGATATTTTCCTATTGGAAGATGTAACAATAGCAATATGGAGGATGTGACCTCTTACAAGTATCTTGGAATTGAAATACACCACAAACTCAACTAAAACTATAGCATAGAGAAAAAAAGATCAACGGTGGGTTAAAAATACGGTTCCTCTTTGAAACTCTTATCATCCTCATTATCTTATATGGATGTGAAGTATGGGGTTGCAACATTTCTAGAGAATCTTGGAGAAAGATTGAGCAAATCTAGAAACTTTTTATAACTTACAACATTAAAATGAAAAGAAATACGCCTTATCGTATTCTCCTCATAGAAGCGGGTCTTTCCCCTATCGAGAGTATGGCTATGGATAAATACCTAATGTACAAGAACACAATAAATGACATGGGCGACGAGAGACTTCCTAAAATTGCTTTAAAATCAAGTCAAAACCAATTACGCCTCAAGCATGGTTGGTATAAAGATAACATGGATTGGTTAAACCATTGGGGCATTGGTGAAAATGACACTTTGCAGAATATCAATAATGTCAAAAATATTATTATGTTTAAGTTTAAAGAGAAGTTGTGGTGCAAGAACAATTTAGAGGTTAAAAGAAAATCAAGATACTCATAAGGAGGCCATTAACCATATTATAGAAGATTAGAGGTATCTTTCAGTATTAACTACTTCAAAGACTCAAGAAAACCAATACAACCAAGATAAGAACGACCTCTCATGAGCTTCATAGTGAAACAAGCCTTATTCTATTCCTAAAACTTCGTGAGTCTATGAGCGTTGAGGATGAAAATAATTTTCTCTTAAAGTTTCTCGCTTACATGCACATTAGATATGAGTTTCATAGTATTGGCTAAAATACAAAGACTTCATGCCAAGCATTTTGAGTATAGAAATAAAATTTTAAAGAAAACCAAATAATACTCTTTTTAAGATTTGATAAATCAAAATTGGTCTAAGTGGATGTTAATCATCATTCATTCCTATATATATATAAAATTAAGATTTTATAAAATTTAAAATTCAAAACTATTATTAAATTGTTATTATTTAAGTAGTTATATATATATATATTAAAATTCATAGATTAATATGATTTTTAAATAAAATTATTTTGAAAGTTTTTTAAATTGATTTTTATTTTTAATTTTGAAAAATTATAAATTTTTTAATTAATATTATGATTGGATAAAACATTACAGTAAGATATAATTTACCATAATTTGTTATTTGTTGGACATGTATTTCATACATGATATGAAATATTTTAACATATGGTATGAGTAAACTCTTTTTAAGAGTGGAAATGTTGAGGAAATGTGTAATCCAATGTTTATGGTTTTAATTTATCTAATTGTTATATATATATGCAATTCTAAATATTTTAAATTTAATTTAAGCTGATAATAATATTTTATTATTTATTATAAAGGACACTTGTCAAATCTAAGATGAATAGAGAAGGAGTTACACATCTCTCCTCTATTGAGCTGTAGAATGCACCTCTTCCGTGCAACAATATATTTAAAAAAATTTGTAATCACAGTACACTTTCAAGTAATTTAAAAGCTTTCATCTTTTATAGATTTCAATGTGTTTTACTTTGAGTAAAAAGTTAAATTGTTGTGATGGTTATGATATATAT
>LPNX010958528.1:104510-139478 GCA_001517045.1 Pseudotsuga menziesii
GTGGATTCTCCTAATACAAATAAATAAAATATGTATTTTTAATAATTAATTTTATAAATTTAAAATCATTTTTATATTTATTTCCAAAAATATTGTTAGTTACATTGAAAATTTGAATGTATTACAATATAACCATTTTTTAAAATTTTAGTATATTGACATTTTTGTGTAATGAAACGTTTCTAGTTGAAAATTTTAGTATATTGACATTTCTTTGTAATGAAACGTTTCAAAAATGAAACATGATTTTCTTTAATCAAGTGTCCTTTTTACATATTCAATATAGACTTTTTGTTATATAATTGTATTATTTCTATTTCTAATATATTTTTTAAATAACAATTCGATTAGTTTTATAAAAATTCAAAGATGAATAAAATCTATCAAAATAAATTATTAATTTTTCTTGGAAGAATTATTTAAAAATAAATATATATAATTTTTAATAATATGTTAATTAAATATGTATGCAAAAATTAATTTAATAATAAAATAAAATAAAATAATATACCATTCACATTAATAATACATTAATTAAATATACATATAAAAATTAATCTAATAATAAATCAAAAAAAATATTCCATTCACATTTTCATATTCTTTGCGACTTTCAATAGCATCCTCCTCCTTTCATCTCCTTTATTATGGTGCACGATGTAGAGTTCTACACCCCCACTTTCTTTCCCCTCACACCAACATCCTATACGGGTGATTTCGTGCAATGCAATTTTTCTAAAATTACTCAATCTTACGAATTTTCAAATTGAATATTTTTTTCCATGTGTTTTTTCAAACTATCTAGAATATCATTATTAATCCAATTACTCTTTATTCTACTATTAAATAAAAGTCTTTTTCCATGTGTTTTTTCAAACTATCTAGAATATCATTATTAATCCAATTACACTTTACTCTACTATTAAATAAAAGTCTTTTTCCATGTGTTTTTTAAAACTATCTAGAATATCATTATTAATCCAATTACTCTTTACTCTACTATTAAATAAAAGTCAAGCATGTTGCATGGATTTCCAAATTAATCAAGAGAATTATTAACAAATATAATTTTGTTTTTAATGAAAAAATATTAAAAATTAATAAGATTTGTACTTTTTTATAAAGTTTTAGTTTATTAGTCCATGGGTTTAGAATAGATAATAAATGGGTGTATTGTTAAAGCAGTGGCTTATCCAAGTGTATTATAGTCAATGGTCATTTTCTTTTTATTAGCCAAGAATAAAATTATCCTCCCTAACAACTAGGAGCTTAGAATACTTCCTAGATCCAAGAAACATTTTGATTTCCTAACCATCCATGCCTAAGACTCTAAGAACAATATCACCAATGATATAGTATTAACGATAATTTTATTAAGAGGGGGAAGGTATTTCCCACTACGTATCCTATGGAACTTGTGGTCATGTAAGGGGATAATAAAAAGGATTTGTTAACTCACACTCCCCTAAATGTGTGATGGTGACTAATTGTTACTTGATGGGAAAGTTAGGTCAATATAGTTGACACTTTAAACTTTGGGTTATATTTGGACATATGACGATACACTCAATGCTCTAACATATTGTAGTAGAGGATTAGGATGTGGAATATGGAAGTATGTTAGGGAGGAAAGATGATTTGGATTTGTTTTTGAATCTTTCCTATTGATTATGTGTGCCATTTTTATTTCCCTAACTAGTTCCTTTAATATCTAGAACACTTATTTGATTCAATTTTGAAATTTTAAGTGTGGTGATCAATGTAAAATTATGTGTTCTTCCAAAAACTTAATAATTTCAATAGGAAGTTTAATTGCTATCCATTCCCATGGGTGGATCTAGATGTCAATGGTGAAAAATTATCCATCAAAAGCTTATCAACTATTAGCTCTCTATTAAAGAACTTATTTTTTGAATATTAGTCAATTGTAGTAATACACCATTTAGATTTGCATAGAAAAATTAATCTTACAACAAAAAAGAAAAGTAATACACCATTTACATTTTTTTATTATTCTTTCCTACGTTTAGTAAAATCCCCCCTTCCATCTCCTTTGATATTATGTAGGATGTAGAGTTATGCACCCTCATTTCTGTTGTAGCACCCTATGAGAGTGATGTCCTCAATACATTTCAATTTATCTTGGATTACTCTATCTTTTTGATTTTCAAATTGAATTGCTTTTAGCATGTGGTTTTTCACACTATATACAATACCATTGTTGCTACTTTAACTATTTTTTATTATACTATCAAAATAGGGAATCGATAATTGAACTAAAGAATAAAGTCAACCTTGTTGCATAGACATCCATATTAATCAAGATAATTAACAAAAAATACAGCTATGTTGTTGAATAGAAAACCATTAAAATTAACAAGATTAATACCTCTTTCAATTTTTTAGCTTGTCCGAGTGTATTGTAATTTATTCTCCCTTTTGTGTTCTCTTTCCCATAATGGAATCAGCCTCCTTGTCAACTAGGATCCTAGATGAATTCCTAGCTCCAAGAAATGTTTTGTCTTCCTAGGACTCCATGCTTCAGATTATAAGAACAAGAGTAAATACATAATATGGTGATCATAGTTTTATTAATAATAAGTAATTATTTATATTAACCTTCAAAACAATGCAACAAGTGATATGCCATGTACACCATCAATGCAAGACAATGAGGAGATTGAGAGAGCCACCCATCCTTTGAATCCATAATGAAAACTAGAGTTGATCACAATTGAAAAAATACACATTACATTTGTGATTCTTACTACCACATAATCATAATTACAAATTGTTTCCACCTTAACCTACATGTGAACGTGAGAAAAATTTGAACTAGTTGAGAATGGTCTTGGGGACAAGTCAATGAGTTGGGTGCAACTATCACCACAACACTCAACTCCTTTGTTTACGCCCACTCCTAAACAAAGCCAAAGGAGGTATACCCTAATAAATATAAGGATGGTCACTTTGGAAAAATCTACTTAGGAGTTACTAAAAACTATGCAATTACTCAGATTTACAAGCATACAAGATAGATACACATATAATCAAAGCATATAAATGGAAAATGGAATGTAGATTGGTGCTTGATATAGGATGTTGTTATTAGTGGATTGAAAGGGGAGTTTATGATATACACAAAGTACATGGAAATGAGTTTAGGTTTAGTGATGTCTAATATGGTACCACACAATGAGAGGTACTAGATTAGAATCGTTGGGGATGTACAATGAAAAACACCAAACAAGGGTGTATCCCGATGAGTAAGGATCAACGATCATCACCTAATATGCTCTCTAAACCATATAATTTTCGCACTAATTGACAATATCCTATGGATATTTATAGACATGAGAATGTGTCTCTGGGAAATAATAATTTGAGTTAATTTAATATGAAGTGCTCAAAATGTTACTTTGGGAGAGTTGATCACAATATTACAAATTTAAAGAACAAAATAAGCAGAGTATACTAATGTACAAAATAAAAAACTTGAAACTAAACTAGCAGAATGACTAAGTTAACATGTGAACCAATGCATGCAGGCAATGGAAAGATGCACAATTGACACAGAAAGAAAAGGGGTAAACAAGAAAACTAGTTATTGAAATCACTAAGTTTGATTGAGCTACTAGTCCCTTTTGAGGTTTCCTTTGATGATTATTGTTGATCCTTATGGAAAGTAGTCAAATTTTTTCAATGTGGATTATACTGCTACCTTTTATGACTGCGTTTTCACTGTCCAAAAATCATTGAAAGAAAATTTTGGGAGAACGATAGAAAATGCAGGAGAAAATGACCCTTTGTCACTTTAGATGATGGATTTCACTTGTAGAATTAAAAAAAACTAATACCAAACGTTAGGGGAGTTAGTGTGGTGAATATATGTGGATGTAAGTGTCCATAACATACAAATGTATAGTTATCCCAAGAGTGGCTAGCAAGCTAAAATGACCAAAATGTCAAATAAATGATTTAGGGTAATTTTTGATGACATGCAACAACATGCACTAACATGCAAGGTGAAATAGTAAGAAATTTATGTGTGCATGTGATTATTTTGGACATGTATGTATATTTTGATAACATGCATGAACATGCACCGTTTTCCCTACATATACTCTTAAGATATTTAACTCTTTATGAATGAGATCTATGCATGCAAATACATCTTCTTAGAATTTCCTTGTGAAAATATAGATTAATGCACATGCATGAAATAATTAAAGAGGGAGTAATTTTCTTTGTATTTAGATAGTTAAGAATCTGTTCTGCTGGGACTGTGGTTTTAGTGGGATAGCAGGCTTAAAAGTTTTCTGGCCCTAGCGTGTAGGATTTTCTTTGCCTTATCATTTTTTGTTTTCATGCATTAAAGGACTAGCTCCAAAAAATTCAAAAATAAAGCGATGAAGCCTACAAAATAATCAATGAACATAAAAAAAATCAAGTTCAACAACTTAAGATCGTCAATCTTAAAGAAAGAAATTCCGAGTATAAGAAATTGCTTGACAAATAGGAGATGTGTTTGAAGGTGAAGGAGAAAGAAATTGATACATTACAAACTCAACTTAAGATGAATGATAGGTTTTTTGAAAGTATAGAAGTGTTAAAGAAATACTAAGCAAACAATGTACATCTCCTAACAGGTTCAGTATAGGATATAAAGATGGAGTTGACAAAAAGGAATTATGCACTGAGAAACAAAAGAAATTGTGTGAATTTGCTCCATGCTATAAGTGCACAAGAATGGGACATATTAGGAATACTTGTAAAATCGTAATTGTTACAAGTGCAATAAAATTGGCCACAAATATGGAAACTGTAGATGTCATAAGTTTTGGAGAGAGAATACAAGTAAGGATGGCTATGCAATTATTTATAAGAGAAATGATTTTAAAAAAAGGGAAAGGAATGTATGATCTGGATGAGAAAGATCGATAACTCAGGAATGGTTAAATCTCTTCAAATGAACAAATAAATGGGAAGTTTGGACGATTAATCTATCCACAGTTCATCTCCAGACTGATTCATAAACATATGAACTAGTCACAGTAAAGTATTTGTGCACAAAGATACTACGACAGAAAGGTAAGGTACTACAAATAAGTAAATCGGTGTCTGTAGTGTTAATCAAATACTGGGAAACATAAGCATTGAATGAGAATAGATGATTAACTGAATTTGGACCAAATCAACCAAATCTTGAGAAACTCAAAACATTTTAGTTTTCAAAGATATACCAAATCTAGGGAAAATCCACAAAGAACAGAGTGCATTAATGATGCAAGAAGACATAGAGATCATTTTAAGCACAAATTCCTCTAGTATGAAAACTCATTCATGATTAGTGAAATATTACTACAGTGAGTGTGTGTATGGAAGATGTTGAAGCTTGGAATCCATGGCATAAATAAGACAATCAAAGAAAATAATTAAAATGCATCCACTTCAATTCCTATGCAAGATTATAGTGATTATATTCCATCCTGAAAAATAGACGCTCCATTGTTTATTTTCCTGAACTGGATAATACGTAGTTGTAGTATTGAAAGGAATACGAAGGTGTGATTATTGAAGAAAATATGCATGGTCAAATGGACAAGCTTGTTCTTTCAAAATGTGATATCGTTGATCCCATAAAATTTCCATAACTCACCAAGAACAAGTTTATAAATAAAAGTTCATAAGGAGAATAGGTACTCCAAGGATGGGTCGTTGGGTTATATAAATAAGGAATATCAAATTTACTAGAAGTTCCCTTCTTTGGAAAATATCCATATGTAAAAATGTGTTCAGAGCTACTGCTATCTCAAGTGCATGGAAGATACCTATGGATTAACATAGCAATATCCATTGATACTGAGTTGGTAGAATTGATCACTAGTCTACCTACCGTAGAAGAAGATGTAAGCCTTCTCTTTGAAAAGAGACATGATAAAGAACTTGGAAAAATGATAGTTGAGAAATATGGAACTCAATGAGCTGGTAGAATTTTTTTCTATTGCATAGATAAATGACTTCACCAGAAGATTTGTTGTAGAGATACTTCCTGCATACTTCACCAGAATATTTGTTGTAGAGATACTTGCTGCATTCAAGTTATTTTGAAAGGAAAGATAGGATCTGGTCTTAGTAGAAATCATTGCATCCACAAAAAATGTGTGGAAGGGGTTCATATGAGTTGGTCAACATTTCTGCTAAATGAGCTTCATGAATATTTCCTATAAGATCTAGAAAAGTGTAATCCTTTCCATTACTCCTAGATATTAATTTGCATTGCTCATGTTGGATGGAAGGAACCGGAAGGAAGAAGGTTCTTTGACAGAAACAGAAGACCCATTTTGGGTGCAAGACTTGCAAATATGTGGTTCTGTTACATGGAATTCTGGTAGGAATTTTTCTTTCTTATGTAGGAGTTTTTGCAACCTCACATGCAAGCACAAGCCCCTTAACCTGGTGTTGGAAGGAGTGATACAGAGACACCACAACATCCAGTCATGAGCCAACATATACTAGTGAGGTTATTCTCCTATCCACCTCTTATTGGGGGGACACCATCTTCAGTGCCCCATGAAATTACCCTTGAGGATGTCACAGTGCCATCCCCTGTAAATGATGATAGAGGGGACCCTTCTGTTTAGATTATGAGTTCATATCTTGATTCATCATGTGTTCACAATGCGGGGACACATCGAGGATCATTTTGTGTTATTGGGCACCTTTTTCTATTCAAGACACTGAAGGTCCCAAGTATGTTTAAATGTTTCAATTGTTTCATGTTATCTCTCACAAGCATACATATTCTCAATTATTATTTTCAAATGAATTATGCAATAATTTTGCATGTAGGAAACAACCATTTTTATAAATACATGAATGATAAGATGTCGGAGTTGTTTGGGAACACCATACGTACAGGGTGGAATTCCCAAAATTTTGACTTGAAAATTTCCCTTACAGACTACCTTGAAGACTTGTTTGGAAAATGATACCTCTAGCAGAAGTAGGGTACTCTCAACGAATGGAAATTATTTAAAAATTGTGAGGGGAACATATAGGATGAAACTACAAATGCAACCTAAATATGAGTGACCACCCATGATTCATGATAGGGAGTGGAAGGTCCTTATTAAGGATGCATAGGAGAAGTAAATGAGAAAAGAAGGGAAAAATCCATTCGATCCACCAAGGTACATTATGTTTTGAATTTAAGACTTTGAATTTTATTTAGTTTTAAATAAAATTGTGATGTATAACACATTCAAAACTTTTTTGCATACCCCTTGACACTTCGAAAGTCCCCAAGGCAAGGATTGAGAAACATGGGTAGCAAAAACTTAGTTAGGGAGACTATATGAAGTTAGCACCAAGAATTATGATAATGAAACATCTAAAGAAATCCATTCATATCAACATCCAATTTATGTTCAATTGCACTAGACAATAACAAAATTCTAATCTTTTAGTTGATGCAAGGGGATATGTTTGGAATCACAATCACAGAGGAAGACCATCAGCTCAGATACAAGTTTGGATTTCAATATGTGGTTAAATGCCAAATAATTCTAGGGGATATCCTAATATCCAGTTTATAAGACATGGTAAACGAGCCTCTATTGAATTTTATGCTTCATTACTTTTAAAATGTCACGTTTGATATTACCGAAATATTATTGTGTTTCTTTATTTATAGCAAGGGAGAAACAATGATAACGAGGCCTTGAGTGGAAAACAACACCGATATAGTGTACTATAGGTAGAACATGGTGTGTCAGTGAAAGCATATGATAGTGGACTGCAACCTCATGATGGTGCTACACCTTCCCACAATGGTAATTTTGCTATAAAATTGTATATTAATTATTGGTTTTGTACTTTTAATTATTGTACTTCTAATTTTTTGTGTACTTGTACATTTATGATTCTGTACTTACAATGTTTTTTGTTATTCCAGTGGTAGATCATGGAGCTGAAGTTCCTCTGCGAGAAAAGGAGCACATGGAAACCATTCCAATGGTCTCAACTAGCACACCAAGTATATAACATTGCAAATGATTTTTTATTAATGAATTTTTTCAATGATTAATAAATTACCTTATTAATTTAATCAATTTTGTTATTGTAGAATTCCACGGCTTCATAACAGCCTCCATGTCATGAGTACCAAACAATATGTACACTCCATGAGAGGAAAATTCCCAATGGAGAAAGCCTATGGTGACTGTTATAGTCACGGTTATAGTATGCTCATTAGGGTGATAAATACAATAACTTTCTAAGAATTATGATCTTGTTGAGCCATACTTAGTTAAATTTTTATGAAGGGTTATAAGAAATATAAAAGGCGTGTCAAATATTAATGAAGACAATAAATGTGGAGACAATATTTATTTAAATCCAAGATAAAAAATATTCTCATAAATCATTAAAGTTTTTAGTCATGAGAAATGTCAAGGTGTTCAAGTAGATATCAATCATCAAAGCATGGAGCCATGAGTCAAACTAAGGAAATATTTTAGAGATATTTCAATGACTAATGACATGATCAACAAATCATGATACCAAAATATTCAAAAAGAAAAGGACAACAAGATATCAATGAAAATCATACGACCTCATCAAAAGTGGGAAACCTGCGGACAAGTGAAACTTATCTATGCCAAATTATATATGAACACTGCTTTATGTTACATTGTATATGAACTAGTATATATGGCTGCAATGAGGTAGGTCTGGTTCATGACAATAACCATTAGCTCAGCTATGGCAGCATACGCTGCACCTTAGGCCTTATGTAGTGGATCTCCACCAGATAGAGCATCAACTAGCCCCCGATAACTCATATGGCCTCTGGGAAACAAGCTCAACAACATAGAGGTGCGGAGAGAGAGGTCCGTATTTTTCTAAGTGCTACGATGATAGAGCAACGAATTTTCCATTGATGGGTTCCCGGATAGAGCAAGTAATGGCAATAAGTGACCGATTGGTTAGAATTAGCCACTCGGAAAGGAAAGAGAGAACTCAATTTTTGAACTTCAGATAAAGGATGAGAGTGAAACATAAGAGTTTATTATTGCAAAAGGGTAGTGGTTTCCAAATTTAAATGGGACCCCTTCATTTTTTCTAGAAGGGGGAATTATTGCATGAGAAACATATGTCGACACACTGGGATAATTATTTATCTCTATCTTTTAAAAGATACCTCAAATATTGAAATTCATTAGAGTATAAAGACAAGTCCTCAAAGAATAAAGCTTCTTCTTTTTGTCATAGATCCCACATCAAAATCTCATTTTTTCTTCTAAAAGATAAGAATAAATAATAGCACCCTTAAGGTAATTCTAACCATTCTTTATAATCCAAATTATGGGGTCCCTTTATCCCTATCCTTCTCTTATATGTTCTCAACCTGGGTACAACACTACAAACAACAACCTTCAATATGACTAATACCTATGTGTAATCTTTTGCTCTAACACCACACACATTTCTTTAATAATAGTAGGAATCCATAGCCTCAACAAAGTTTCCTTTTTCATCCATTTTTACCTAGATTCTTGAGCCCCAAATAATTTATGTTGCACATGCATGGCTTTGTTTCCATTAGGCATCTATCACCTTGATAGAGTTACACGTTGCATCCTTTTTAATTGAACACTCTTATCCCAATCCATCTTTTTTTCAAGAAGACTTAATGGTTTTATATTCCCTTTATTTTATGAATTGATAGATGGGGGATTAGACTCATAAGCCTTTTAAAGGCATTGGATATCGTCAAAATATTTTCTTTCTCTTGTATAAAAGTATATGAGTATATACATACATATATTCATTTCATTATGCTTTTATTTGCATATAAGGGGAGCAGATTCAAAAACCTCTTAAAGGCATGGGATGGCATTTAGACTTAGTGTTTGATTTATAGGTACATTCATATCTAGTTGCACATGTGTCCACACCCTCAAAAAGCATAACAAGATAAGCTTTCAAGTGCGTGAGGTGAATGGAACTTGAAGAGAATACCTAGAAGGAAATCAAGGTCACACATATTACTGTTTTTCAATTTAATTGCTTGAACTTAATGAATGTTTCTACATGGAAATGAATACACCAAATCTAGATCGGACTTTGTAATGGTTCCCCCATATGCAAACCTTTGCCATTTTTTGAGAATTATATGGTTAAGTTCCTCCCTAGATGCCACTATTATCCCCATATCAACAACTCTGTATAACATCTTTGTGGCTAATGAAAGTAATGTAACTGGACTAAGAAAGGTTCATGCTTGAAAAAAAAATGGAAGATCATGTTGGCTTAGTTTCTCAAAAATAGAATCATCAACAAATACTAGTAATAATGACTAATAATTAGGAGCAAGCCCAGAAACATGTAGTTCGTATCAGACATAAAGGTGGAGGATTATCACACAAGAGACTTATGAAATGCAAATTGATATAGAAAATAAATGATTTGAACATGAAATAAAAGGAAAAAACCATTCAACAAATATGCAACTCCATTTGCACAAATAGATGCATAATTTTACACGATCTAGCCCACATATGTTCCTTTTCCAAATTTCCTAGAGGTTATAAAGATCATGTTCTTAATGGAAGTCATGCTACCCTCATCCACAACTTTTACAAACTTTTTAATGTTTTATTATTATATTCATTAGAGAGAGTAAAAAGAAAAACTTGTTATGGATATCAATGAACTAATAAAATTCCTAACCTCATTCATAGTTTCATGGTTAATAAAACCAATAAACATCCCCATAAAGTTAATGTAGAGACCCTTGGTGTAAAATCCATTTATTTTTAATTCTTTGACATAAAATTTAATGGGGTTTGATTCATTTAGACCAGGGTAAGCACATATACGATGAGGTTTTGGTATGAAGTGACTTCTCTTTAAGAATGACACAATTTAAGCTTTGAGGGAAATAGTAAGTCTCGAAACATTTCAAAGTTATAGCTAAATGTTTCATAGTTATATGCATTGTAACTTTGGAACATAATATAAAGTGAAATGAGATATTCCTTGGATTATAGCAATAATTATAGCAATAATTGAAGTGGTATTCTTCGAATGTATTCCTTTTCTTCAAGAAACAATTACCTACTTCACTAAATGGATATTATAAAGTGTACCTAGAGATAGAATCAAATAGTAAAATATCATGTTGATTGAATGATCCTTTTCAATGATGAATAAATAACAAGTCTCCCAACTCTCAATGAGATTTTTGTTTGCATTTCCTTTTAAATATCCCATAGTTTCATATTTTTCATAATCCTTCTAGGATGAGGATCTATCACAATCCACTCCACTACAATATTTGTCTTCAACACAAATTGATTTATCCTCTACTTCCTCGTTTCTATATTCAACTAATGCTTGAAAATAATCATCCTCAAACTCACTTTTTCTTCATCGATAAGATAAGAAAACTTCTTGATAACTTATCATATCATGGGAATCATTAGAAACTTGAATTTCTCCTTCAATTCCAATTTGTAATGGGTTATTGGGATTAATAAAAAAAGTGTAGTAATTATTCCCTCACCTTCATTCATAAATTTCCCTTCTTCCATCTTATTTGATCTTGGCCCAACAAAAAAAAACAAAATATATATGTGTGCTTTCCTATGCATCACATTCATCAAATAAGCCATGATATAAGGAATAGGAAGTGTTAGACTTTAACTCATTAAATGATTCCCTAGAATTTGAAACTGTTTTGTTATTTTGATGAGTCATCACTTCAGTATATTCTGTTTCAAGAAACTTCTGTTATTTCATTATCAATCAAACCTTGTTCAGGTGGTGATTTCTTTACTACTATGTAAGAGACTTGCTCAATTTTGTTAACATTTTTGCAATCTTCTATAAAACTTATATGAACATTAGAAGAATAAATTTTTGAATGGCCTAGATCTTGAATTGTATCCAGACTTAGACTTACAATCTCATCTTCCCCTTCCTAAGAATCACCCTAATCGAGATCTTTAGACACTATTTCAATGTATTGATCGATTCCTTCCTCTTCAAGGGTAATTATGGGATGGGAAGACTGTTCAAAAGTGGTTCAAAACCACCAAGAAGGATTTAAATATGAGAAGATACTTCATAATCAAATGCATCTTCCAGAATTGAGATGTGAATTTGTTCGTCCTTTATTCTTAGACATTCCTCTTTGAATAGTAACAATACTGAGAGTGAAAGTTTAGATATTCTCCCCAAGGAGTTCTATCATTATCACAGAACCAAAGGAAAACAAATAAAAATATTTGCATGAAGTCATCCTTAGTTTCTTCCTCTCCCTTTTGAATACTCTAGAAATCTTCCTAGAGTTCATCATAGTTGTAATTATTAACGACATCTAAAAATTCTCCCATGAGCTAAGTCCATGCATGAAAATAATTAGTTGGAAAATTTTCCAACTAGTATTGGACCGTTCCTATGAAAGTGGGAGAAAACAATATGCATATGATACCTACATCAATGATGTTATTAGTCATAAAATTACAAAAAGACATAATATAATGATCATATGCAAATATTTTTCTCTTGCCATCAAAGCTTTTAGGTTTAATATTTTACAAGAGTTAAATAGTCTTTTGGGAAATCTTATTAGTTTTGAAAGTGAAAACATTTTCCCATACAAGGGTTTAGGCAGGGTTCATTAGTTGTTAAAGTAAATAAAAAACATACTCCTCATAGGGAGGATCCATTTAGTGCATGTTGCACATTACACAAATTCCTTTCTCTCTCATCATCTAGCTTGATCCTAAAGTACCCTCTTTCCATAGTTTCTAAAGAGTCATCATCACCTCATTAGACCATCCCACCACTATAGGGATGACATTTGACAAACTAGTCTCTATGTGGATACATGCAGAAAGATGCACCTAACTCCAAAACCTAATCATCTAAAAGAGGTATTTGTTGTTATTGAGACAAAAAACCTCATATATTGCAACTTCTTCTATATCTTCTATGTTGTCCTTAACTAATGGTTGATTTTCCTCTCCATCATTATTTTCCTTATTTAGATGCCAATGGTCCTTCCTTGAGTGTGTTAGTTTCTCACAAATCCAACACTTTCCTTTCAACTTGCATACTTTCGACTTATATCTAGACTATGATATACCTTGTTAACCCCTTTCACTAGATGGGGCTTCATTAGTAAAGGGTTCGAGAGATGTTTTTTACCTCAATTATACTCCTAGCAAAGTGGCCACCACATCATTAAGTTTTGGAGTTCCAGATGAGTTGGTGATGGTCATCACCAAATAATCCCAAGTATCTAGGAGGGGGCATAGTAAAATGATTTCTCTCCCTCCATCCTCCACCATTACACCAATCGAGACCAATTTATTGATTAGGGTATCAATCACATTTAGATGATTTTCTATAGTTGAACCCTTCAGCCTTAGATGCTAAAGTTGTATTTTCAACAAAACCCTGGTTTTCATTGAATTATTGTCATATAGTTTCCCATTTTTTCCCAAAGGGATTTTACTCGATTCTCTTTAGCAACATTGAACAAGACACAGTTTGTTAGGTAAAGACAGATTGTATAAATTTCCTTCCTATCTAGCTTTATGCACTACTCATCCATCATGTTGCCCCATTTTTTCACAACCCTTTTCAAGGCTAGGGCTTGGTCATTTTGAATCAAGAAATCCTCCACCTTTATCTTCCATAGGGAGAAATTCTTGTAAAACCTCTCCATCTTGAACTTGGTTGGACAACATGAGGTTTATATGGAAGCTTGTTGTGTATAGGTAAAACCATGGGGTAATAACAACTTCAATCTTTAATTATTACCCAACAATAAAATTATATTATAATGGTTTCTTCTCTTGTAATACAATAATAGAGGTTACTTCCCTTATACAATACATACAAAGGTTCTAAAAACCAAAATACACTAAAAAAATTTAGAAATTTTTTGCTTCGAAACGTAAACAAGGGGCCTAATCCATATCTTGCGACTCGCTGCATACAAATTGTTTGAGGATAGTCGTGTACCACTATAGAATAAATTTAAAACAGGTAAAATTAAATTGTATGTTGGGATAGCCGTGTACCACTATAAATAATAAGTAAAACATGTATAAAAATAAAAATAGGTTTTCAAAAAGTGAATTTTGAATATAAGCTTAAAGTGATGAATGTTAAAATTTTTATGTTGTGGCCCTTAAAAAGCGAATTTTGAATATTAGCCTCGAGTAATGAATGTTAAATTTGTTGAAAATTTTATGAAGGTTAATTATGTCGAAATTTTTAAGATGTGGCCCTTAAAAAGTGAATTTTGAATATAAGCCTAAAGTGATGAATGTTAAATATGTTGAAAATTTTATGTTGTGTTGTGGGCCATTCATAAGGTCAATAGCTTTTTAATTTGCAAGTGATAGTGATATAAATAAATAATGTTCTTTATTTTTATTAATTTGTTTTTTAATACAAAATTGAAGTTTAAGAAATGAGAAGCGAAAGCTGCGTTTAATGTGGATTATTGGTAATTAAAATAAATGTTCAATGACGTGGACTTTATATTGTATTTGAAGTACTTTTGAAATTTGACATACGACAAATGAAGCCGACCGCCCTTATGGCGAAAGCGCCATGTCGGCAGTGTCGGCTGTTCAACACTGCTCTACCAAATTTCGAAGGAATCCTGACTGAAAAGAGAAAACCACCCTCATCAGTATTGGTTGGGCATTTTTGAATGTGGCTACTAACATCGGGGTTCTTCATCTCCGGAGGGATACTAGTTTATATTTTGGAGCGCAAAAACAATCTGCAGTTTCAAGGTCAGCCTAGCAAGCAATTCGGAAACATATTATGGTAAGAAACAACTTTAGTCCTGCTGATCTCTTTTATCTACGTATCAACTGAAAAGGTCAAACCAACTACGGCAGCGATGGAATGTCTCTGAAAACACATTAAATTCAGCAATCTTTGATCGCGTGCAGGTTTAGTTTTTCAACTTGGTTCACTAGTCCGGGTAAGCTGCACTTCTTCTGTCAGAAATTCCTTGATTTTCCTCCGTTATTTTTTTGCTTAAGATTTATATTGAAAAATCGATTTGGAAGAGCAGATGATATCCGGAAGGTAATGGGGCGCATAGTGGTTGTGGCCTGGCTTTTTGTTATTGGAATTATGTGTTTGTGGTATATGTTTTTATAAGTTATGTTGAATTGTTTATGTGTTGATTTTTACCTTCATCTTATTCGCACGTGATAAGCAGCCGAATAGTGGTCAAAGAGGTCAATGGACTGGTGGTCAAAGTGAAGACAAGTGGTCGAAGTAAATCTAGGTAGCACGAACAAGTAACAACTTGTCAAAGTAAATTAGTCGGGTCTAAAAGGCCGACCAAGGTTTAGGAAAGAAATCTCGTCTTAAAAAATGGAAAAGTAATTTTCTAAGAAAAGTTAATTAAAAATTAAAAATAACTTCCACTTCTGGTTCATTGCAAACTCCAATTTTTACATGAAATAATTATGAATATTGGTCTATAACTATGAAGACTTTGTTCAGAGGTCAAGATGTCTACTCCAGCATGGTTATGCAGAACAACAACCTCACACATGATGAGAAAGATGTCTTGAAGGAACAGAGGAAGACAGATGGAAAGGCTATGTTCTATATACATCAAGCAATGCATGGAAGCATACTTCCAAGAGTAGCAACAAAAATTAATGCTAAGCAAGCATGGGATACATTGGAGACCACCTATCAAGCTTTGGATAAGGTAAAGACTTCCAAGCTCCAGATTCTAAGAAGAGATTTTGAATCTCTGTCCATGAAAGATTCAGAGACTATAGACACATTCTACACCAGAGTTGTTGGTTTGATAAACCAACTGAAATCTTGTTAGTTACTATGGGCAGACCCGAGTTTACTGTAATGTACCAACAACACCCCTAGCTCATTGGCCCTTTCGGCAAAAGACCGCGGAACAGCTTGAAGTCTCACCTGAAGTGATTCTAATGGGTTGGCCAAAGACTCAAGTGTCCTTAGCCAGGTTCTGTAGCATCCTAGGTGTCTCGCGACTCTTCTTAGCCAGCGGGATCTCTCTCTCTGCGAGTCACAGTTACTTCTTCCTCTGTTGACTCTACGATGATCCTGACCCTTATCGCATCGCTGCGTCCTGGACGACGCGCAACTCTCTCCTACGCTCGATCCTTACCTTGCGGTATCGCGCACCGCAGCTCCTCTGACGATGCGATATCGCCTCTCTGCGATATCTTACTGCTTACGGCTTAGCATACTTAACGTTACTTGTGCTCAACTTACAGGACCCAACCTACAAGGTTGTTTAACACTGTGATTGTTAACGGTGGTGAGTGAAACACAGATAGACTCTTACACAGAATACTTAATAGCTTTACTTGTCTTTAACCTTCTATGATGCGGTAACTGAACAACAACATACATACATTTAACTGTAAGCAAATTTCATGTAATGAGTGACAAATAGCAGTAAGTAAACACAATCACATGAATCAATCACATGACACTCTGATTTTACGTGGTTCACTTCCAGGGTAGAATCTATGTCCACGAGAACTGGTTTATATATTATAACTTGGGAGAGTAAACGCAGTTCCGCTGCAACCTCATATGCAACTAGAGATCTTCTGGGAAACTCCACACATAGCCTGGAGCCCTTCTCTCTTAGATCTCTTCTTGTCCTCTATATTGCTTCTCTTACAATATACTCTTCCCTCTCTCTCTCTCTCTGTCAATCCCTGTGGATTGCTACATACATACAAAATGAGCCACCTACTGGTTGCAGTAAGATAACTACAGGCTAATAACAGAGCCAGAGCTTGGCTTTTACAATACAAATGACTACGAGCTAACTAACTGAATGGCTCAATGGCTCAAAATGATAACTAGCTACTAACAGAGTGTCGTCCTAGCTGAATATCTAATTATCTAAATTTTTACAATACAAAATACATCCCTTTATAGGCGGCCCGAAGGTCTCGCCATTACAACACTGTGGGCCTATCCCAACAGTAACCCCAAAAACCCTAATTAGTGACAGTTGACGTATCTGTACTTGGAGTAGCCGCTTTCCATCACACCACTGCTCTCTGCAGTCTTCCATGCTTCCCGGCGCTGACCATGGGTATTGGCGTCGCTTTCTATTCTGTCCTTCATCTTCAATACCTCGGCCTCACTGCTCCTTTTTCTTTATGAGGGTAGCTGAGCCCTCCTGTCTTCGCCACTGCCTTAAGTGCAGTGGGTGAGCTCTCTCTTCTCGGCTGTTGCCTTCAATGTAGTGGGTGAGCTCTCTCTTCTCGGTCGCTCAGGTACTGTTGTCTTCTTTGACTTCTCTGTCCCTACAGTCATGGTTTTTGGCGTTGATTTACAGTGGGAAACACGCTACGGTGTCGTGGCTTTACCTTATCTCTTATATCTTTGCCAAAACTGTCTATCCGCCAAAATGGAAGCTTTTCCTGTAGCTGCGGGACCCTACTCCAACAGTCCCCTAACACTTACTTGTGGCTCGTCCCCGAGCCACTACTAGCGGGCTTCTCCTGATGTAGCTTCTCCTTGGCTTCCTGTGAAGTCCTTTTAAATTTCTCCCGAAGTCCTGCGACTTCTTTATCCATAGCTGCGACACACTCTTGTGACGTTTCAAGCATAGCTTGACTAATACTAGAGTCTTCTGTTGCATCAATTTCATTTCTGCTTGTTTTGAACTCCCTAACCTTCTGCTCAATCGCATCGACTAGCTCTGTGATTTGTTCCTGATATGGTTGAAGTAGGTTATTGATTTGTATCTCCTTTGCTCTCAACCGCTGCACTTCCTGTTGCAAGCGGTTCATCTCTATCATCTTTCTCATCTTCGTAAGAGCTGCTAAACTCTTGATTTCTTCCTTCATTGTTGCTGCGGCATTCTCTATCTGCTGAATGCTTTGCTGGAGTTCTACTCTCTCGGGGTGCTCATATAACTCTGACCATGTGTTCGTTGCATCAGCTAGCACTGACTATGCATCGTCTATGCGAGATTTCATCTGTGCGGAAGTGAGTCTAAAGGCCTCTACCCTCGCTTCCTTATCTGCCTGGGGGGTGCCCGGTGCTCGAGCCTTAATCTCAACGATCTGCGCTTTGTGGTCTTCCTCCATCTTGGTCACTGTCTCTCCCAGAGCCTTTGCTCTATCTGCAACTCTTCTTACCTTCTGCGTGAGAGGTAAGGCAAACTCAATGTTACATTGGGGTAACTCCAATGTGATGCTCTGCAGGACCTGACTGAGATCCTGTTCTCTTTCTTCATATGTTCTTAACTCCTCCGCCTTTGTATGAAAGCTTGCGGTGAGTGCTGCATTCTTTTGTTTCAGCTGTGTGTTTTGTTTATAAGTCGCAAGCTCTCTATCTCTGAGCTCTGCGCTTAGCTGCTGGTGGATCATGTGTAACTGATCAACGTGAAACTCTGCAAGGTTAACCTCGACGGGTTGCCTAATCTGTATCTACGCGTCCATCATTGAGGCAGGGAATCGGATGCTCCCTGGCGGTATCAAGACTGTATTGATGCGATCCTTTGCCAATATTTCCTCATGGGAAATCGATTGTGTTGAGCTTTCTCCTGCTGGTGTCTTGATTAACTGAGTTTGGATCGTGGCATTCTTCTCGGTTAGTGTTTTCAACTCCACAAGCTACTGATCTATCGCTCCCTGCAGCTTGCCCTGCGATGCCTGCATCGCCTGAAATGTGTCGTTCATTTCATCCTTTAGTTTTGCTACAATTTGTTCATAGTCATCGTCTATCAATGCAGTCTCCAAAGGTAGCTTTGTGGCTTTCTGTTTTTTCTTGTTTGGTGCGTCTAGTGGTATTTATTCTGTATCTTTCCTCTTTTGTTTCGGTAGTGGCACTTCTGCGGTATCTATCTGTGCTTGCCCTTCTTTGTCTTTTCCTTTGTCCAGTGGGTCTGTCTATGCGGTCTCTAATGGTAGTGCTGTGGCATCTTCGAATGCCTTCTTCCATTCTTCATCAAAATCTTTGATGACAACGTCTACATCCTGCATTGTCATCTTGAATGCTCCAGTAGCCCACTTATTCGTTCTCAACCGTTTTGGCCACAGAACGATTGTGTGCTTGTCCACCATGAAGTCAAGCCGGCTATCATACATGTCCACAACCTCTGTGCTGATCTGCGGTGTCTCCTTGATGACTTTCTGTAACAACCAATAGTAGTCATAGAATACTATCATATTGAACTATTTCTTAGCTAGGCTGCTGCTCTCCTATAAATTGGTCTACCTCGCCCCTCTGCAGTCTCTGCCTCTCTGCTGTAGAAACTAGGTATGGGGCGGCTCCTTCCACCCGACGAATGCGCATAGTATAAGAAACCATGAAAAATGAAAGGGGTGGTTTGCCTTATCCTGGGCTGTTAAACAATCTTGGGTAAAAATATTTAACAAAAATAAAGACCAATTAAACTGTTCACCTTCGGCGACTTGTATGGCAAGGTGAATTACTGATCCTGTGACTTCTTTTGGGTGCACCTTGGTTAACAGTCTTCCTGCAAGCAGACTGGCTGTAAATCTGAGTGTATCATCTGGTATGGCCGCGATGTCATAAGCCCGACCTCCTCTCTGTAACTTATATTTGTTAACTAGTGTTGCTGGTAGCTTGGAATCCTTGCTCTTACCTGATATATGCGTCTTAGGATCCTTACCAGTCTTGGATAGCCCGGTGATGTGGTGTATCAGATCGATATTCAGATCGACCTTGTTACCTAGCTAGAGGTAACCTCCATGTACACAAGAAAGTAACACGCGCACCACGGCATTAACTTCTAGACCTTGTCCAAAATGTGGTATTCTTAACAAATTGAGCAAGCCTGAGCGCTCAAGAATCTGGACGTGTTCCATAGGAACAAACTCATTTGCACCGGTCCTTGGGTTCCTCTGAACCGTAAGATATCGATCTGGCCAGAACTGAGGGTATGTCTTACTGTCTCCTAGGTTATAGTCTATAAATTTGATTCTAGGGGCATATCCTAACAGATCTCCCTCTTCCCTTACACGAGAATCAATTGGTGGAATAGGAACATTATACTTAACACCTTTGCGAAGGGTTACCTCTAGTGCGTTCTCAACTCGGGGCACGATGTATTCTGCTGTCATAGGAACTTCTTCCTCCTGCTCTGATCTAGATTCTTCTATTATCTCAACTTGACTCCTCATCCGTGGCAGCTGTCTGGCCTGTGATGTTCCTACTTCCTTGGGCGGCGTCGTCATAGCAGCCACGAGGCCTCCACGCTCGAAGTGATGCACAATGTCTTCTAAAGGCTCCGTCTCGGACAGAACCCACTCGGTACAGTACTCTAGACTGGAAATGGCTGCGAAATTAGGGAATCACAACACTCTGTAACAGAATTATCTCTACACAGGGAAACTCAACAAACCATTCTATGGCTCTCAGATCTTTGCAAAAGTAACCCTCCTGTATGAATGATTTCTGCTTTTATGCTGAAGGCGATAATCCCGGATGTAACGGTCATCTAGGCTGAACCCGTTGGTGGTATTAATTGCATGGACGAGACAACAACCGTCATCTCGATCCTCATTAAGTGCTGAAATCCGATCAATTTTCCCTCGAAACGTGTGTGCAAGTTTTCGGTCTCGTCGAAGATTTACTAAATCTGGAAAATTTATTATGCTGTTGCCAAATATATGGTAACATATACCGGTCATTTCTTCATTAACTGCTTGTCAGAAGGTGAATTGACTGGCCCTCTGTCTCTTTTCAAACTGGCTACATGGCACAGGAAATCATCGCAACAATGTGAAGCCACACCGCATCATTCAGGATCGTCGCACTGGCATGAATCGCTACAACATATAAAACTCCACAAGCATCCTATGGCTTGCGCAAACGTTCCTCATACTTGGCTTCTCTCTCTCTCTCTCTCTCTCTTTTTTTATAAAGTGTAGACTACTTACCGATGCGATGCCTCCTTTCAACTACACTGGACATATGCACTTCCATAAACTGTCTGAGCTAGGGCTGAGAGGTGGAGTGGCTATCACTATAGAGCTTGAGCCTGCTGCCATTAATCAACGTGGGAAGAAGCTTCCCATTCAGTTTGCTGAGCTGAATGGCACCTCCTTCTGTAACTTGCTGTATCTGATATGGCCCCAACCAATGCATCTTGAACTTCCCTGGAAATTTAATAAACTTACTGTCATAGAGGAGCACTAAGTCACCTATCTGAAAAATATTGCTCTTAATGTGCCTATCATGCCAAGATTTTTCTCGTGCCTTCTGTACTCTCTGATGGAATCCTGCGATGAATCTGTCTTCCTCTAAGGCAAGCAGCTGTGCTAGTCTTTCGTTCATCCTGTCTGTATCAGCCATCCTTGTAATGTGAGCAATTCGTAAGTTGGGAATAATATATTCCATATGCATAACAGCCTCTTGTCCATACACCAAGCTAAAAGGTGTGTGTCCTGTGAGTTTTTTGCATGTAGTCCTATAAGCCCATAATACAACATTAACCCTGAGGTCCCAATCATTTCTTTGGCTGTTGCAGATCTTAGTAAGAGCATTTTCTAGAATCTTGTTAAAGGCCTCCACCGTAACATTAGCTTGTGGGTGGTAGGGAGTGCTCTTATGGTGCTGTATCTGGAATTCCTCCGTCAAGGCCTCAATGGTGCGGTTCAAGAAATGGGTGCCTTGATCGCTTATCAGAATTACTAGAAATCCAAATCTACTGATGATGTTTTCAAAAAAGAACTGTGTAGTTGTAGCAGAATCACAATTTCTTACTGCTTTAGCCTCTACCCACCTAGTGAGGTACTATGTTCTAGTGATGATATATCTTGCACCAGTTCGTTTTCCTGGTGGGTTGATAGGACCCACAAAGTCTATAGCCCATTTTTCGAATGCGCGTAGCGTAATTTGTGGTTGCAGTGACATTACATCTCTTCGCGAAGGTTTTCCTACCCTCTGGCAGATATCGCAGCATCTGCAAAATTCCTTAGTGTCTCTGTGTAAAGTAGGCCAAAATTATCCTGCAGCTAGGATTTTCTGAGCAGTCGGCTTTCTTGCGAAATGACCTCCTGCGGTACCTAAGTGTGCTTCTCTGATAATAGCCTCTTTTTCAAGCGGCATAACACATATGCGCAGGACTTCATCTGGACCTAAATTGTATAGTTGTCCTGCGATCAAGGTGAAGTATGCTGCGTTAACAACCAACTGTTTCTTCTGCTGTTTAGTAAACTCAGCTGGTGCCCATCCTGTAGTGAGAAATTGAATGATATCTGTATAATACTCATCCGCGATCTAAATAGAAAATAATTGCGCATATGGCAAATTATCTTCTAGGTTACTTGGTTCTTCTGTGGAGTCTATCCGCGACAGATGATCAGGTCCGGAATTCAATATTCCTGGTTTTACAATGATTTCAAAACCATACTCTTGAAATAGATGCAACCATCTGTAGATTCTTCCCCCTAACACTGGCTTATTGACCAGATACTTTAACGTGGAATGGTCAGTAAACATCTTGAATGAGGCACCCAACAGGTACTGCCTGAATTTCTGTAGAGCGTACACCATAGCTAATCCTTCTCTTTCAGTAGTGGTGTAGTTCTTTTCTGCAGTAGATAATTTTCTGCTGGAGTATGCAATAGGATGATCGATACCCCCTTCTCCTGGTTGCGTTAAAAAAATCCCCAGTGCGATGCCAGATGCATCCACGTGTACATGAAATGGCTTGGTCCAGTCTGGAAATACTAAGATGGGCACTATAACCATCTTCTCTTTAAGAGTGTCTAGACTTTTCTGGCATAACTCATTCCATAGGAATTTGACATCTTTCTTTAACAATTTTTCCATCGGTGCTGTAATCTTTGCATAACCCTTGATGAATTTTCTTTAGTACTTGGTATGACCAAGTACTGTCTTCAATTGCTTAACTGAGTTGGGTTCTGGAAGATTTACGATGATGGAAATCTTTGCAGGATCTACCATCAATCCTTGTTTGCAAACAATGTGACCCAACAAAATACCAAATAGCGCACAGAATATACATTTTTTCAAGTTCAGAGAAATCTGGTACTGCCTACATTTCTCTAACATCAATCTTAAATCTCCTATGTGCTTGTCGATTAATCCAAATACAGTCCAATCATCAAAGTAAACCTCTAGGAATTTATGGATGTAGTCCTTAAATACAACAACTACTACTCTAGAAAATATAGTGGGTGCATTCTTAAGACCAAAGGGCATTACTGTATACTGGAATGAGCCCCATTCTGTTGCAAAAGTGGTCTTATGTCGATCCTCTGCATGGATCCTGATCTGGTGATAGCCTGAAAAGCCATCAGTGAAGGAGTAGACCTACTGCCCCCCCACATTATCTAACACTTCGTCAGTAAAGGGTGTCGGAAATGGATCATGAAGCGATGCATCGTTGAGTTTACACAAGTCGACACAGATCCTGATGTCTCATTTTGTTTTCTTTTCTTGTACGACCATGGGACTAACCCATTCGCTTTCTTCGACTGGTTCGATGATGCCTGCTGCTAGCATCTTATCGATCTCATCCTTAACTTTTTCTTTATACCGCGGATTTAATCTATATGGACGCTGCTTGACTGGCCTGGCATCCTCTTTCAATGGTATCCTCATTACTCCCAGATCTCCTACTATTCCCTTCATTTCTGTGAACTTGGTGGGGAATAGGTCCTGATATTCATGTAGCAAGTCTGCAATCTGTCCCACTGTTTCATCGTCCCAATAGTCTCCAATAGAGGAAAACTTTGGTTCTGTGTCTGTGCCAATATTGATTTTTTTAATCTTGACGAGCTCTGTGATTGCTGGAATCTGTAGCTTCGGTCCATCAACATTGCGAGTCCCCTCTGACTCCGGAATGTTGATGCTGCGAGGATCCTCATATTCATCCTCTGGTTTTGCTTCGAAGTTATAGCACTCGAGCGCATCTGCTAACTAGATGGCCCACTCAGGTTGAGTATGTATTGATAGGGTACAGTCCTCAAATATCTTAATATTTATTATGTCTAGGGCCTGATCAACACTTGGATACTCAGATTCAAAAGCGAACGTGAGTAGAAAGTTGTCTATCATAAGTGGCCATGTAGTTGTTCCCTTGCGCAATTCAGTCTCTGTGTACCAGTTCATTGGAACTATGTCTAAAGTGTGGAGGAATCGGTGAACCCACTCATCCTCGGGAATGTCCGACCAATTCTGTTCACAGGTCTGGATATGTGACCTGGGGTCACTTTCTCCTGTGTATTTCTGCTGGACATACTCCCTGTCAGTAGAGAATCTAATCACCATCTATCTCTTAAGATCATCCCATGATGCGATGTTCTCTTTATGTGCATACCACCAACTTGCAGGCGTGGCTCGTACTGCAAGGTCCATAGCTACGATCCTCTGCTCATGAGGAATTTGTTGTTCAAACTGCTGGAGAAATTCCTGGATATCTGTCAGACCATGAAATGATGGAATATCATTAGTCTCTGCGCCAATCCATCGTAGTGACTTAGTCATAAACGCACATATGCGCACTGAGACTTCGTAAAGTCTATTCTACCAGTTTTCTAGACCAACATCCGAATCCGATGCGCATGAGCTGTCGCATCACCAACTATTTTTCCCTTCTGCGGTTGGATTGATGTAGTCACTCTAGTTCGTAGTCATCTGATAGAGACTCTCCATGTTATGTGCCTCTTCCTCTACTCATATAGATTCAATGTATCTAGGACCCTGAAGAGGATCTAACGGTGCGATGACCCGGATTTGCGCATCCTCAAAGGTCATTTGTCTTCTCTTTAGGTCGATAACATTCATGTTACCGATCGCCCAATCAATGCTTATTAATGCTGGATATGGTCTACTATCACCAATGATTTCTATAAATTTGAAGTCCGCACAGCTGCAAACTCTGTCAATGTCAACTGGCACTTGCGGTAATCAACCCAGTGGCGATACCCTCTGCTGATTAGCAAATCTCAGATGGATAGGCGATCTGACTAATTTAGGGCTACCCATCTGTTCCCATGTCTGCTTAGTCAAAACATTTACCTCTGATCCTATATCTAGGATCACCTCATCCGTTTCAAATTCTCCAACCTGTGCTGTGAGCCTCATCTCTCTTCCTGTTCTTGTATGGCCCATGATATTATGAACAACACGGTGCGCACTGCTCGTAGAAGAGGACGACTGACACTGATCTATGATGCGCTGAAGTTCTCCGATAGCTTGATCATTTCTCACGAGTTTTAAACAATTCCTCAGGAAGGAATGTACACTTCTTGTCGACTCATCCTCGTCGCATATTCCCGATGTGATAGTCTGCGATGTCTGCACAGGACTAACACCACAAAGTGTTTGTTGCGGTATGCCCCTAGACGGCAGTACCTGCGATCCTGATTGCGTAGGGTCATCAAAGAAAGTCTTAGCTTCCTGAAATGTCTGTTTATTCTTCTGTAGGTCAAGTGGTGTTGATTTATTAGTAGCTTTGCGCACCCACTCCTGACCTGTGTTCTTTTCATCTTCCTGTGATGTCCCACTAGTAGAGACACCGCTACGAGTCACAATGTTGACTCTTGGTTTTGGCTCTTTTTGTTCAGCATCAATAAGTTGGATGTTCTAGTTTATTGCTGGCTTAGGCTCTCTGATCTTGGCTATCAAGATAGGACATTATTCTATGGTGTGGTCATAGGAATTGCAATAATTACATGTCGTCGTAGGGTTCTGATAGTCCCTAGCATAATGTCCTACAACTCCACAGTTGTAACAAGTGATCAGTCCACAACCACGACCAAAGCCTCCTCCACGGCCTCATCCTCTGAATCCTCCTCCACGGCCTCCATGAGCCGGTTCATGCTGTGGTCCTGCTACTGGACCTGGTGTCTCTGAATGGTCTCTGTACAAGTCGTGCTTGCTCCCGACCATGATATCATAGGCTCGGCAATTGTGTTCATCATGGCCTACGAACTTGCAGAAGTTACAGTATAATTTCTTAGGGGTCTGTACATACTTCTGAATTAGAGGGCATTGCTGAGGTGGATGTCCTCTTGTTTTGCAAAGTTCACACCACGGGTTGTGGGTTTGCGGTAAGGGGTTAGGAGCCCCACTCGCTAGATATTCTACAAAAATTGGATAGTTGTCTTTAGTATGGCCTTGTGCTTTACACTTTATGCACCATATTTATTGTGCAACCTCTTTCCCTTTCTTAATCTCATGCAACTGTAACGTGAGATTAACTAACTAGTTTTGTAAAGTTGCCATGCCTGTACTAGCCTCGGCTAGAGGTGAAGCCTCTATTTTCATTTCCATCTCCAACGCTTCGTCCTATGTCTGGAGTTTCTGCTGCATTAATGGCATTTTGATGTGAGGGAGAAGTGCTACGATAAACCATTCTTTATGCTACTCTGGCGCAAACTCAAAGCTTACTTGGTCTATAAGGGCTTTGAATTTCTGGTCAAAGTCCCATACTGACTCTGAAGGTAGCTGTTTAATGTCTTTGAGTTCTATAATGCACTGTGACTCCGACTTAGGTTTCTTAAACTCTTTGATCATGGCACTCCTGACTTGTACAAGTGTTCTGGGCAGTGCTAAGGTATACTTCATATACCATGTTAAGAATCATTCCCTAAGTGTAGTAACCAACTATACAAGTTTAATATTATAATCTTGGATCCATTTAATAGTCCATACTGCTTCACACAAGAACCAGTGCTGTTCTGGGTCTTCCGCCCCTGTACCCTTAAAGGTAGGTAGCTTCATATCATCCCCCATTCTATTTCTACGCGGTGGATGTTGATTCGCTATGTTACTACCACTCGGTGGTGTAGATGTAGGTGATGTAGCGGTGGTAGGTATTGTGTGGGAACTACTAGATGTAGTTCCTGCGGGATTGTTCTGATTCCCGGTTTGTTTCTGTGGGGTGTAAGGGTGGTAAGGTATACCCCCTACTGTTCTTTCTGTATTACTGTGACTCTGTTTGCTAGTATATTTTGGACTGTTTTCAAAGACAGGAGATTTGAAATCTACTTTATACTTCTTACCATTACGTGTACATCCAAGTTCGTCAAAATCACTCACAAACTCTTGTGACATTACACTTGCTGAACTTATTGGTCTGAGACTATATCCATTACTCCTTTTTCATGTAATAACATCTTAATGGACAAGTTTAAATATTTTAGGTACTTACCGCGATATCCTTTGAAGAAGTACCGCTCGACCTCGCTGAAACTTTTTCTTTGGTCAACTACAAACTCGGTGATAAAGCCTTCTAGCACACTCGCAAGCCAGAAGTCTACTATCCTCGTAATGGGATTATCAAGGCTCTTCACAGTCTGAATCAACTCTGATGTCCAGACAATGTTTCTTTTCTTCTTGAATATATTCTGATCAGTCAACTTTGATAACCAGTCGTACAACTCATTCCCATAAGTTGCAAAAAATATCGTATGCAGGTTTGTGAAGATATGTTTTTGTAAATAGTCCTCTGTACTCAACGTAGGACTCTTGTTTTCTTTCTTAGCGAATTCTTTTTCATTTGACTCAACCCACTGGTTAAGTTCTTCTCTCGTAGGATTCCAACAGAACATCAGTGCTCAGTTTGTTCAAAACTGGCAACGGAACCATTTGTTGGTTACTATGGGCAGACCTAGGTTTACTGTAATGTACCAACAACACCCCTAGCTCACTGTCCCTTTCGGCGACAGACCGCGAAATGGCCTGAAGTCTCACCTGAAGTGATTCTAATGGGTTGGACAAAGACTCAAGTGTCCTTAGCTAGGTTCTGTAGCATCCTAGGTGTCTCGCGACTCTTCTTAGCCAGCAGGATCTCTCTCTCTACAAGTCACAGCTACTTCTTCCTCTGTTGACTCTGCGATAATCCTGACCCTTATCGCATCGCCGCGTCCTGGAAAACGCGCAAATCTCTCCTACGCTCAACCCTTACCTTGTGGTATCACGCACCACAGCTCCTCTGACGGTGCGATATCGCCTCTCTGCGATATCTTACTACTTACGGCTTAGCATACTTAACGTTACTTGTGCTCAACTTACAGGACTCAACCTACAAGGTTTTTTAACACTGCGACTGTTAACCGTGGTGAGTGAAACATAGATAGACTCTTACACAAAATACTTAATAGCTTTACTTGCCTTTAACCTTCTATGATGCGGTAACTAAACAACAACATACATACATTTAACTGTAAGCAAAGTTCATGTAATGAGTGAAAGATAGCAGTAAGTAAACACAATCACATGAATCAATCACATAACACTCTGATTTTACGTGGTTTACTTCCAAGGTAGAAGCTACGTCCACGGGAACTGGTTTATATATTATAACTTGGGAGATTAAACGCAGTTCCGCTGCAACCTGATATGCAGTTAGAGATCTTCTGGGAAACTCCGCACATAGCTTGGAGCCCTTCTCTCTTAGTTCTCTTCTCGTCCTCTATATTGCTTCTCTTACAATATACTCTTCCCCCCCTCTCTCTTTTTCAATCCCTGTGGATTGCTACATACATACTCAATGAGCCAGCTACTGGTTGCAGTAAGATAACTACAGGCTAATAACAGAACCAGAGCTTGGCTTTTACAATACAACTGATTATGAGCTAACTAACTGAATGGCTCAATGGCTCAAAATGCTAACTAGCTACTAACAGAGTGTCGGCCTAGCTGAATATCTAATTAGCTAACCTTTTACAATACAAAATACATCCCTTTATAGGAGGCCCGAAGGTCTTGCCATTACAACACTGTGGGCCTATCCCAACAGTAACCCCAAAAACCTTAATTAGTGATAGTCGACGTATCTATACTTGGAGTAGCCGCTTTCCATCACACCACTGCTCTCTGCAGTATTCCATGCTTCCCGACATTGACCATGGGTACTGACGTTGCTTCCTATTCTGTCCTTCGTCTTCAATACCTCGGCCTCGCTGCTCCTTTTCCTTTATGAGGGTAGCTGAGCCCTCCTGTCTTCACCGCTGCCTTAAGTGCAGTGGGTGAGCTCTCTCTTCTCGGCCGCTGCCTTCAATGTAGTGGGTGAGCTCTCTCTTCTTGGCCACTCAGGTACTGTCATCTTCTTTGACTTCTCTGTCCCGACGGTCATGGTTTTCGGCGCTGATCTGCAGCGGGAAATATGCTACGACGTTGTGGCTTTACCTTATCTCTTATATCTTCACCAAAACTGTCTATCCGCCAAAATGGCAGCTTTTCCTGTAGTTATGGGACCCTAATCCAAAAAATCTCATGGAGAATCCATAGAATACCAAAGGGTGGTTGAACAAATTCTCAGAAGTCTTCCTTGAAAATTTGAAAACTTGGTTGTGACCTTGGAAGAACACACATACATGTCAACATTTACCATTGATGAGCTACAAGCTTCACTCATCAATCATGAACACAGATCCAGCATAACACAGACATCATTGGAAGGTGCATTCGCAACACAGTCATCCATAAGATGTGGTAGAGGTAGGGGGAGAAACAACTTCAGAGGTAGAGGAAGAAGTTCTTCAAGAGGAGGACGAGGCATAAGTTCTGCAAATGTTGGTGGTAGAGGAGATAATCAGAACCCAAGTCAGCCAAGTGGCCAAAGGTTTGATAAATAAAAAATTCAATGTCATTATTGTAAAAAATTTGGTCATTATGCATATGAATGCAGAAAGAAACAATATGACCAAGGAAGGAAAAGCCCAAATCAGTCGACCAACACCAGCACTTCGACAAGTGCAATGTTAATGGCATCGACATCTCTAATTGAATGTAATGCTATTCAAGAAAGTCCACATGACATATGGTACTTAGATTTAGGATGCAACAACCACATGACTGGTAATTTAAATTTGTTTTCCAGTCTAGATAATTCAGTTCAAACTGATGTTACACTTGGAAATAATGTCCAAGATACTGTTTTAGGAAAATGCACAGTTGATTTTCTAACCAAACAGGGGGAGAGTAAGTATATCCCTGATGTCTATCATGTCGAAGGTCTTAAACATAATTTGTTAAGCATTGGACAATTGATATAGACAAGCTACAAAGTCTACATGAAAGATGATCTTTGTGTGATTAAAGACAAGCGTCCAAGTGACCAGCTGATAGAAAAAGTGCCAATGACAAGCAATCGCTTATTTCCATTGAGGATAGTTCCTGACATGAAAGGGAAGGCATAAACATGAGCTGCATTCAAGGCAGAAAGTAAAGAAACAGTCGAGCCTCTCGACAAGAAAGAAAATGGCAGTGCTAATTTGCAGGCTGCATTTCAGACAGAAGTTCAGGATGAATCCTGGTTGTGGCATTTCAGATTTGGACATCTGAATTTTGGTGGGATGAAGCTACTGCACACAAAGAATATGGTGAAAGGTTTACCATTGATTGACACACCAGAGAGGTTTTATGAAGGATGCATTTTTGGTAAGTAGCACAGAGAGACTTTTCCAGTCGGAAAGTCTTATAGAGCACGCACACCACTTGAAATTGTGCACTCTGATATTTGTGGTCCTATGCAGACACCATCCATTGGTGGATGCAAGTATTTTCTAACTTCTATTGATGACTAGTCAAGAAAAACATGGGTATATTTCTTGAAACATAAATCTATTGCATTTAGTTATTCTCAGCAGTTCAAGGCACTTGTGGAGAACCAGAGTGGACACCGCATCAAGATATTAAGGACCGACAGAGGAGGTGAATATGTTTCAAATGAATTTCTAAATTTTTGCAAGACCCATGGAATACAAAAACAATTCACTGCACTGTATACACCTCAGCAGGACCATACTGCTGAAAAAAAGAACAGAACCATCATGGAGACGACGCGCAGTATGTTGGAAGCCAAGCATTTACCAAATGAATATTGGGGTGAAGCAGCCACAACTGCTGTATACATTATGAATGATGTTCGACTAAGAGTTTGAAGTACAAAGTTCCCCAAGAAGCATGGATAGGTATGAATCATAGTGTTTCTCATTTAAAAGTTTTTTGTTGTGTTGCATATGTGTTACCAGGAATATTGCACCTTCTGCGGACAGAAGCTGTTCCTCTGGTCTGAGTGGTTCAAATCCAGAACAAATGAGTTACAAGTAGGTTGGAATACTTTCCCTAGAAGATGTGAATTCTTGGAATAAGATATCTGATGGAAAACCTGCATAAACACATCAAACACACAACAACATCAAAGATACTAGAAAACTATCTATAGATCTATATCAGTGACTAAGGAATCTGATAATACACATGTGAGATTATAACACAACAGATATATAGGAAAGGAACCAACTTTTCATTAATAGATGAATGAAAGAGCTTACAACCTTTTTGCCTTAGTGTCGATGCACTCCTTCACAAGACTAACATCTTATCCTCGATAGCTCCAACTTGCTCCTCTATGCTCTCTAATGGATTAGGCCAGGATGTTAATTCAACACCATAACTTTACTCTTTTGTTCTCCTCTCAACCATGGATTATGAGCTTGGTTTTATAGGGCTCAAAGGATAGGAATGGTTGAGAAATAGGTGGGTGAGGTGGCCATGAGATCCTCAAAGCATGGATCTCGAGCTTAACTGACCCAAGTGAGTAGGGATAAGGCTAGCCACAAAGCTTTTGTTCTAGAAGCTTCGTGAAACCTCATTTTTTCTCTTCTTATCAAGGGCACTGCTTATACTCCCTTATGACAGAGTGGTGCAAGGTGAGAACCATGCCAAAAACAAAGGTGAAAGGTGGTGGTACCGCCTGTCTTCCACATAACTCAGACGGTGTTGTATAAGGTACCGCTTATAAGCTTAAGGGTAAGAGCGGTGTTGAAGTTTTACATGTAGGATCAACATCTTGGAGCATTGTTTTCACTTCAAGTTTGGGATTAAGGGAAAATAGAGGTGTTAGAGGTTTTATCACATGCTAGTGACAGGATTTGGGTATAACAGAATGCCCCCCAAATCATGATGATAGAGGGATACGATAGGCGAGAGCTTTGATAGAGAAAGTTATTGTTAGTTTTTCAACATTTAAGCTAGCATTATGTTAAGATCTTTTCACTGAGAGAATAACAAGCACAACAATCACATAAGCACATCACAAGAGACAAGAGACACAAATATTTTAGGAGGGGAAACCATAAATGGAGAAAACCCCTCAACTTCCTCTAAGATAGTATCACCACAAGATGTGATCCCAAAACAGTAAGATGACCTCCCAACACAACAGCAGCCTTCTGTCTTCTGTTAAGCCAAAGTATTTCCTTCTCCAAAGGTGCGCCACACTTGAGAGAGCAAGTGATGTAATTCACAAGTGATAAATAGAGAGACTCTCACTCTCTATTTATATTCTTCCGTTGACTTGAAGTGCACTCAACCATGTAGGCTTAACTTACAATTACTTACTCGAGCCTACACCTTAATTAGTGTATAATAACCCAAGTGCCTCGAAACTGTGGGGACTTACCTAATGACTTGACAAGACTTGTTTACATTAATAATCCTCCCGATCGGAACATCGAGGCATGACCACATGACTCAAATGCATAATAGAAACATCTCGGAATAAACATCGGGTTACAATATATAAAATACATATAAGAATACATTCCGAAGTTACATATACATCAGCACTCCCTCTTAACTAGGAAGGTATTCTTTCGACACAATTTTCAGCACTGGTCTTCTTCTCTGCATCAGCTGGATCATCTGAGTCATCTTCATCTTCAAGTCATCTTCATCTTCAAGCCATCTAGATATGGATCATCTCTCGATCTGGATCATCAAAAAAAAAATGGCATCACTGGATCTAGATCATCACTCGATCTGGATCAACATCACTGGACTGGATCTGGATCATCACTCGATCTGGATCATCTCTCTAGACAGGATCTGGATCATCTCTCGATCTGGATCATCACTGCTAGATCTGGATCATCACTCGATCTGGATCTCTCGGAGTCATCATAACTGGATCTGGATCATAGCTCGATTTGGATCTCCATTGGTCATCATCAAGTGTGTACTATCTCGTCATAGTAAGTTCTACAGAGCCAGCCCTATTTCATGCTGGTTGTAGGCCTACTCTCATGTAGGTCTTCGCCCAGCACTTACATCTGACCTGTTCGTCAGAAAGGCACGCCTAGCACTCACATCTGATCATGTAGTAAACTACAATCACATCAGAAAGGCCCAGCACTCACATTCACTAGTATGATAGGACACATCTACTATCATCTGTGAAATGGCTCTGCACTTATATCTGACCTCCTCGTCAGAAAGGCACGCCTATCACTCACATCTGATCATGTAGTAAACTCCAATCACATCAGAAAGGCCCAGCCCTCACATTCACTAGTATGATAGGACACATCTACTATCATCTGTGAAATGGCTCTGCACTTATATCTGACCTCCTCGTCAGAAAGGCACAATCTCATCCAGGGGAACACAGCCCCACACTGATGGAAGACTCCTATCCAGACAGGAACACATCCTATCACTGTGATAAGAGATTTCTGCACTTACATCTGACCTCCTTGTCATAAAGGCACAATCCCATCTAGGGGAACACATCCCCACACTGATGGAAGACTCCTATCCAGACAGGAACACATCCTATCACCGTGACAAGAGATTTCTGCACTTACATCTGACCTCCTCGTCAGAAAGGCACAATCCCATCTAGGGGAACACATCCCCACACTGATGGAAGACTCCTATCCAGACAGGAACACATCCTATCACCGTGACAAGAGATTTCTGCACTTACATTTGACATGGAAGGAACTAAATCCTTTAGCCATGAACAGAATGGCACTGCCCTTACATCTGACCTGCTCGTCAGAATGGCTATGCATCTCAGCACTCATATCAATCATGGAAGGAACCAATCCTCTCACCATGACGGAATGGCTCAACCCTTACATATGACCATGGAAGGAACCAATCCTCTCACCATGTCAGAATGGCTATGAATCTCATCACTGTCTCTGGGAGGAAGCCTCGATCTGGAGAACACCAAGTCTCTCTCTGAAGTACTCAAACTTCAGCCTAGCCAATGGCTTCGTCAATACATCAGCTATCTGTTCCTCCGTCACAACATACATGAGCTTCACTGCTCCTCTCTGCACCATATCCCTGATATAGTGATATTTGATCTCGATATGCCTCGACCTGTCATGGAACACTAGATTCTCTGACAATTTCATGCAACTCTGGTTGTCACAGTGTATACAAGTAGCATCCAACTGGAGATCAAATATATCAGACAGTAGCTTCCGCAGCCATACTGCCTCACAACTAGTTGAACAAGCTGCGACATACTCTGCTTCAGCTGTACTCAGTGCCACACAGGATTGCTTCCTACTAAACCAAGAGATCACACCTGATCCCATACTGAAGCAACACCCTGAAGTACTCTTCCTTTCGATGGCACTGCCTGCCCAATCTGAATCAACATAACCCTCCAGGTTAATCTTTTGATTCGCATTGCACTTGATTCCATAATCAACTGTACCCCTACATGCTTTGCAACCATCAGGTGAACATGTCTCAATGTGTTCACAACAAAGCAAATATCTGGTCTCAGGTACATTAAGGACCCAATCATCTGACGATACATCGTAGCATCAACCGACTCTGATGAAGCGTCACTTAATAGCTTCATATTCAATGCCATAGGTGTGGTCATGCAGTCCATCATCCTGAACCTATTCAGGATCTCTACTGCATACTTCCCTTGTCCAAGGAAGATTCCATCTGTACTCTGCCACACCTCCATACCTAGAACAATAGTGCATCAACACATAACAGGAGCATCACTGGTCTTCTGCCTTCAACCTTGATGAAAAGGTTGGAATCCACTTTACTCTCAGTAAAGCCTAGAGTCATCAGTAATATGCCCATCCTGTCGTACCATGTCGAACCTCAGGATCTTCTGCAATCACT
>LPNX010958528.1:141558-197707 GCA_001517045.1 Pseudotsuga menziesii
CCGATTGGATGAACATATAGATCTCTTCAAATGGAGCTGTCCAATGTACTCCTTTTCTGAAAACAGTGAAGGGAAACTCCCGGAACAGGAAGCCCTAATTTTCTGATTTCTTCTGCAGAAATTCCTGTTACTGTTTCTGTTATATCTCCGAAATTACTGGTCCTATATGTATGAAATGTCTTACTGAGGTAACCTCGCATGTACCTGATCCAACACCACAGGTTTCATCAGAATTAGTTTCACCATTTTGGATTTATGATCCTTTTCCCAAGGTGACCTGTTACTGGACTGTTCAGAACAACGAAGTTGTACGGCATGCCACGTGTCACTGGTTCATCTAATGAGTTTGACCTTCATACCACAGAAATTAAAGTCCGTTCCCTTTCTGGAACATCTTCAGGAATTCCATTTGGACCTCTGTAGCCCAAGATATTGCAGATCTCCCCAGGTGTCCTGTTTATGGATGATTTCTGGAAGAGGATGGAACCCTAACTTGGAGAGATCATATCTCCCAGAATATAGTGAATCATAGGATGAAATTTGGAGAAAATGTTCATCAGGATTTTATATTTTTCCCCTGCAATTTTAAACTTCTGAGACTTCGTCAATCTCAGAATATAGCGACTGTACCAAAACTTAGCAGTTTTAGTATTTAGGGTTTCTCCTAGCTCAGGGTCAAACTAGGGTTTGACTTTCCCGGAGTTTCACCCAACCAAATTTATTGATCCAGGTCTCTAAATTTCGGTTTTGATAAGGAGAAAAATTCTATGCTAGTCTCACTCAAAAATTCCTCTTCTATAGAAAGCCCTAATTTCCACATCGAAACTGAAAATGCTTGAAATTGAATTCCGCATCGACAGAAAGATGCACCCTTCAATGGAGAGTCATCCTAGCATACTTGTGCTGAAAATATGTGGAGGAAGATCCACAAAATAGGAAGCCCTAGTTCCTGTAGCTGCACAATGTCTTCTTCTCAGGTTAGTTCTTATACCATGTTAGTTTTTCAACATTTAAGCTAGCATTATGTTAAGATCTTTTCACTGGGAGAATAACAAGCACATCAATCACATAAGCACATCACAAGAGACAAGAGACACAAAGATTTTAGGAGGGGAAACCATAAATGGAGAAAACCCCTCAACTTCCTCTAAGATAGTATCACCACAAGATGTGATCCCAAAACAGTAAGATGACCTCCCAACACAACAACAACCTTCTGTCTTTTGTTAAGCCAAAGTATTTCCTTCTCCAAAGGTGCGCCACACTTGAGAGAGCAAGTGATGTAATTCACAAGTGATAAATAGAGAGACTCTCACTCTCTATTTATATTCTTCCGTTGACTTGAAGTGCACTCAACCATGTAGGCTTAACTTACAATTACTTACTCGAGCCTACACCTTAATTAGTGTATAATAACCCAAGTGCCCCGAAACTGTGGGGACTTACCTAATGACTTGACAAGACTTGTTTACATTAATAATCCTCCCGATCGGAACATCGAGGCATGACCACATGACTCAAATGCATAATAGAAACATCCCGGAATAAACATCGGGTTACAATATATAAAATACATATAAGAATACATTCCGAAGTTACATATACATCAACAGTTATCACTTCGAGGTAAGAGCCAGCTTGATCGGAGAGTATCATCAAGTAGGAACCTGCAATACATCAATACTTTGAATCATAAGTAAATGTAACTTCATCATGGCTGCAGACTATTACAAGGCAGATCCATGAGATGAATAAACAATCATGGCTACTAGAATACAACGTAGATCCATGTGATAGAGGACTCAAACTTGGACATAGCTACCAGATATAAAATGTAGATCTATGTCATACATATGCAAATTTGAGCATATCCATAACCATACAAATGTGGATCCATGCTGGTACTTCATACAATATACTCCGTAGCAACCTGGGTCTTCGCTCGTCTTCCACAAAGTACGATTCTATCCATGTGATTACAATGTTCTGAAGTCGAACATGGTAGAAACCAATTGATTACTGGCCAATGATGTGAACCATTAACAAGTGCGAGGGATATCACCATTGATGTCAATGATTCCCAAGGTACCCTAGTACAATATATTGAGTGTGAATAGATGTTTTGACGTTGAACACCCATTGGAATCTTTTGATCAAAGGTTAATGATGTGAACCTATGTCGAGAGCGAGAGAATTTGTCATTGAGGCATACATATGTCAAGGTACTAAACTTGTTTCTAAGACTATTTCTCAAATGATGGGTTGATGTCGACATGAATAGTCTCGTCGAAGGAGGGCCATGATGAATCCCACATCGACGACACAAAACATGGAGCAAAGTTCTGGAATGTTTTAGATAATGTAACCATAAGACTGACTCAAATTACTGACATAAAGGTTGTTTTAACTGCAGGGGTAAACTTCTTTCTTCCTTTGAAAATTGGGTGACATGACAAAAAACTTGGCAGCATGACTAAAACAGAGGGACACACAATACGACTGCGGACAATGCATTCTTTTGAAAGTCTCAAAGGAGTGATATGACTCATGAAAGTGGATCGACTTGTAAGTCAACTGAAAACCCAATTGACTGAATGATATGCAAACAATTGCCATGTTCAAAGGTGACAAACAATTGCCATTTGGTTTGCAAAATGATTCCCTTCCCTTAATTCCCCCATCATGATTGATGAGTGCCTCTTTTCATTTTTATGAGTCCAAAGAGGGTAACAAACACTCGTTTTAGCTTATCTGAAGACAAGTCCATTCTCATATATTTCATGAACCTGAGAAAATATGGGTTCATTCCCAAAAAAGGGTCTTTCGATGTTTATTTTAACGAGTCCAATGAAAAAAAAATCAGTGAAGTTCATGTTTAGAGAGTCTGAGCAAACTAAAGAAAAATGCAAAGGGTCCTTTTTCATAAATAGTCTATCCGAACCGAAAAAGAGATAACCTACTGTCAGAGAGATGACTCTTCAAATAATTTGACGAGCATGAAGAAGCCAAGTACTCGACAATCTTTTCATATTTAGGGAGTCTGAAAAGTGTTTAATAGAGACTCCATTAGGTTTATTTTTCATGATGAGAAGTTTTTACGAGCCTAAAAAGAATTAAAAAAAGACTCGCAACTTTGATACTGAGTTCTAAGAGTGTGACCAAAGTGTCGAAACAAATGCTCAGGGACTTTTTCCGTTTTATGGAAGTACGAGAAAGTCAAAAACAAACTCTCCATAGAATTCACTATTTCCATTTTTACTCCTGTAAGACTAAAAAATGATCATTAATATCTAAAAAAATGACTTTAATGAATTATATAAATAGGCGTTTATGTAATAATGATTTTTGAAAGATGACATAACACAAAAAACCCCTAAAAATACATATAAAAGTCATTTGAATAGTAAAAATCAAATCATTTTACTATTTACCACTTGGTAAGAGCATTTTGGAGAAAATTGAGCCAGATCTTCAATCAATGATTCCAGAAGATTCCACCATCCATTTTGTGCGCCGTCTGGACTAGGTAAATGATTAAACCCTAGGATTTCCTTTTTATGCATTCATTTTTTATTTTGAGGAGTTTTTGGGCATCTTTAGGAAAGCCCTAAATCCCAAATACGGGCATTCCTCCCACCCCTTACAGGACAGGCGGTGCTCGATGAGAACCACGCATGTTCTTCGGCACTCAGGCGGTGCCACCGCTCTGTGCAAACGGTGCTCAGGCGGTGCTGGCCGTGAATGGAGAAAAATGAATGGATAAGTAAAAATAGGAGCTTTTCAGTGATTTTTATGATTGATTATGCTTATAATCATCTCATTTATTGTTTTTGGTAGGTTCCAACCGATAAAAAATGGTCATATGGAAGGAACGGGAACACGATGATGACAACGCCTTTGCCGAGAGAAATGCAGGGTGCACAGCCGCATTGAGGGACTGTGGTCTCCTAAAATTCTTCTATACTCCTTACATGGTGTCCCATGAGAGTTTGTTGGAGTATATCCTTCATATGTGGAACTCAGAGTAGCAACATTTTGAGGTGGAATCCCATGTGCTGAATAGTGAGGTAGAGGATATCTACTTCTTGACAGGATTATCCAGATGAGGTGCTCCTATTTCACTGGCTGGTTCCCGTGGAGGGGATGTGACCACCCAAGAGTTAATCAACCACTACTGCAAACTTTGTACTAGAATGTATGGGAAGAAAATTCCCATTAAGGTAGTGGTGGACGATCCTCTTCGTACAATTATTTTCACTATGCAGAGGTTGGCTGGGAGCCAAGGACCTCATTAGGATTCCAGAGCACACATGCTATATGCTATAGAGGCCATGGAACCTACTGTCTTTAACTGGGCAGAAGCATTACTTGCGGTCTTCAAGGACCAACTGACCAAGTGTCGACAATGAGAGTTGAAATAGTTCGGCTATGGATCCATCTTATCCTATTTATTCTTTGAGCGGGTCCCTCATCTGAGTCCCCAAGTGGTATTTACTGAGTTGAGGGCGAGAGACCCTCGTATGTTGAGGTGGGTTAGGATCATGGCCCGCATAGGGGCAGGTAGGGGAAAAGTGAAGTTTGGGGATCCATTTTTTCGCTAGTTGAATGACCAAATCCACATGATTGAGGATTATGCATACGCAGGTACTAACTTCAAGGGTGACCTTGATCTACCACTTCCACCTGGTGAGCAATGGGGATACATCAGTAAGAAACAAAACCCTAAAATGAAAACTTGTGTTTTTGTATTTTAATGTTTTATATATATATATATATATATTTATATGTAGTAACAAGACCTAAATATCTTCATGCAGATGTTGGAGTAGCATGACCTGGGGGATCTTCCCCATTGGATAGGTGAGCAGGAGCTCGTTTTGTTCAAAGGGGTGACGACCCAATGGGAGAGCTAGAGGAAAACCTGGAAAGGTTGACTCTAGATATACTTGATGCATCGATCGATGACCTCCCCATGAGGTATCAGAGGCACATTGCAGGCATGCCAGGCCACTTTAGCCGACTGCTACGCAGAGTAGTACGGGATGTGATATGCTACCACGAGCATCACTATATAGATATGCATGATATATTACTGAAAGCTCATATAGCTTTAGGATTTTGTATTACCTGAAAGCCAGAGTGCTTCAAATGAGGTCTCGTGACCTATTTTTGTAAAACAGTTTATATATATACAGACTTTTATTTCAGGTGTTTATAAGTTCCAAATGACAAATGTATTTACATGAATTTAATGTGTCTTTTACTGTATATTTACAATATGATGAACCATGTTTGATTTCCAAGTTATGTATGAGCAATATACCAGTCTAGGATATAGTTAGCTAATGAATCAACAACTGCATTGTCTGCTCTAGGGATATGCCTATAAGTAATTACTTCAAATGACCTTTCTAACAAACGTACTCTCTGGAAGATATAGAAAAACATCGGGTTCCTGATGGTATAGACATGGTTCAAATGACAAACCACCAATTGCGAGTCCATGAAAACTACCAAATCACAAATGTTTTGAGATGCAGCCTTAGTTAGTAGACCTATGACTACCTGATACTCAACGATATTGTTGGTAGCTGGACCAATACAAAATGCTCCTGAACTGACCAAATCATGAGCTGGGGAATAGAGAACCGAAGCGGCTGAGGCAAGGTTCAAGCTATGGCAGAAAGCACCATCAGTGAAGCCATAAAAAGCCATCTATTATGCATAACCAAAACATTGTATAAAAGATTTGGACACTAAACTCAAAACCATATTGAAAATACTAAAACACACACTAAAAAAAGTCAAACAATGCACATATATACAAGGTACCATAAATGAATGATCTAGGCATAGTACCTCTTCAGGTACAACCCATTGCGAGGTTGCCCGAAGGGGATTCTATCATAGTCCACGAGCTCATAAGCCCCTTTCTCTAAAACGTTGGAAACGATAAAGGGACCGTACCACATTAATTCGAACTTTCCTTTCCCTAGATTGTCATGTCTCTAATTGTAGGTCAGAACTAGGCCACCTTCATTAAAAATATGAGGTTGGACTGACTTGTCATACTGTTCCTTGACGCGTTTCTTGTGTGCCTCATTGGCTAAGGCATCATCTCGTCTAGTTTCGTCAAGATTGTTCAGGTATATCAATATTTCTTCCTCGATAGAAGTATCTGGGAGAAGTTCAACGGCAAGTTTCAAATATGGAATTTGACACTGAATAGGCAAGAGAAATTCTAGTCTATAAACTAACCAAAAGGGTGTAAAACCAGTAGCTATTTTTACCGAAGTCCTATAAGCCCAAAGATGGAGAAGAGGATGTGGTGCTAGTTGGATTTGTGATCTCCAATCATCCATTGCAACATGGTTTTTAAAACTTTATTAATAGCCTCAACTCAACTATTAGCTTGCAGATAATAGGGTGTTGAGTTTTCATGATGAAAACCCAGCTTAGCACTCAGTTCTTCCATCATCTAATTATGGAAATGCAATCCGTGATCAGTAACTATAGACTGTGGGACTCCGAATCTTCTATCACGAGATTGAATAGGAAGAGGGTGTAAGTCTTACCATCCTTTGAATATGTAGGCATAGCCTCTGCCCATTGCATAAAATAATCAATGGCTACAATGATGTAACCATTCCCCCCAGCTGAGGTAGGATTACAATGCATAAGATCGATCCCCGATTTGGAGAAAGGGCTAATGGAAATGACAGGGTGTAACGGAGTAGGGTGGGTGTGCTTTTTTGGATAGAAATGTTGGTAGGGTGGGCATTTCTTAACAGCCTCATGACAATCTTTAAAGACTGAAGGCCAAAAATAGCCAGCGTAAAGGATTTTTTGGGTTGTAGCCATCCCAGAGAGATGACCACCGCATGCTCCAGAGTGGCAGTCATTCAGGACTTGTTCAACCTCTTCATTAGTAAGGCATCGTCGGATAATGGAATCGATACCACCCCTATACAAATTATCATCCAGGATAAGGTAGTATTTTGCGTGGTGATGGATATGACAATAATCGTCATGGGATAAAGTGGGCTGAAATATTTGTGTCTGGAGATAAATGATTGAATCTCCATACCACCAATCAGTAGTGCTTATCATCAATAGAAACTCACTCGGGAATAAATCACTGGGCTCAAAATCCATCGAAGCACAGGGAAGATCACACATCAGCTCAACAAAAACCAAGGATTTCTTTGATATGGCCTTGGCAAACTCAAGGTCAAATTCCTGTAGGATGACTACCCATCGAGAATATTCCCCCCCCTAGCACATGACGAATCAGGATGTAATACAAAGGGTTCTGATCTGCCAATACAGTGGTAGTGCGATGCAGGATGTAGTGTCAAAATTTCTGTACAACAATGACCATGGCCAATGCTAACTTCTCCACATGTGAGTATCAAGTTTCAGAATCTATGAGATTCTTGCTGGTGTAATAGATCACGTGCTCTTGACTGTCAAAATTTTTCTGCACCAAAACCATTATGATAGTAGTAATGGAGGCCGCAATGTATAAGATAAAATACTTTGAATAATCTAGGGGGAGTATCACAGGTGAATGGGTCAGAGCATGCTTAAGATTATCAAAGGTGCGTTGGGCTTGGTCATCCCAAAAGAATGGAGTGTTCTTCTTGAGGAGACGCATATAAACGTATATTTTCTTTGAAAAATTGCACACGAAACGAGGGAGAAAGTTTTCCTTCCCCTACAAACTTTGGAGTTCAATAGGGTTGGTTGGGGTTGGTAGGGCTAAAATAGCTGCAATTTTCAATGGATCTATCCGGATGCCATCCTTAGAAACCACGAAACCTAGGAGACGTCCCATCTCAAAGAAAAAAACACATTTATGTGGATTGAGCCGTATATTATAATGGCGACATCTCATAAAAAAATCCCTAAGATGACCAGGGTGGTCCCCCCATTGCTGTGAATGAGTTGGGAGGTTGTCAAGGTACGGTTCCACAATTTGTTTGACATCATGAAACACATAGGACATAGCACGTTGAAATGTAGCTCCAGCGTTCTTCAGTCCAAATGGTAACTTCCTATATGCAAAATTTCTCCATGGGAAAAATTTCTCTGTCTTATGCTGATCGGCGGGTAATATATCGATCTGATTATAGCCAAAAAAGCCATCAATGAATGAGAAGATGACACTTCCAGCATAATTGTTGATAATTTGGTCGATATGCAGAGTTGAAAAGTTTTATTTGGGATAAGCTTTATTCAAATCTTTGAAATCTATGTAGACTCTAATAGTGCCCTATTTTTTATTGACAAGGACAATGTTCGACACCCATTCTATTAGGGCCATAGGATAAATAAACCCTGCTTTCAGAAGTTTTTCTATTTTGGATTTGATAGCGGCAGCCTTCCGTGGATGGACTTGCCTTAGTTTTTTCCTAACAGGTTTGGTTGTGGGATAGGTTTTGATTTCATGGACTACGATAGACGGGTCTATCCCAGGCATTTCTTCATAGGACCAGGCAAAAATATTTGGAACTCCTTGAAAAGTGCTCTGTATGCTTTAGATTCTTCTACTGAGCAGTTACTCCCAACATGGACATGCTCAAGGGTGTCAGGCTTGAATTATATGTCGATTCATTTTGTTTTAGTAATTTTTCTTAGATTTCCTTCAGATTCAGTGTTTTGCAACAATATAGGAGTTTGAGGAGTATGGACAATATCAGTACTAAAAAGAGATGCAAAATCATGGTCTGTCGAACTGGTGTTGGGGAGGAATGAGGATCTGTGATGGTGATCCTCCCATATGGATTCATTCGTACTCATGATCTCCATAATGGACTCATCAGAAGGAAAAGTATGGGAGAGATAATCTAGAGTAGGAAGAGAGGGTTTTAACCAGTAGGGCAGGTGGTAGGGATCTGAAGCCATCAGATGAAGATCATCAGTGTGGTCATTTTAAAGGGTTTGGACAATGTTGTAAATTTCTTTGTGCAGACTCAATGAGGTTTACTCAACAATTTTTTTTCCCTTGGGATCATAACCAAACGATGAAACCATATTTACTATTGTTGTTTCTGTTTTAGGAGGAGCTGACGGGAACACCCCCATAAGGGAATAATCCTTCAGAATGCCTATCCCGATCGAATGGTAAGGAGGAGGGGACTGACCTAACATAGGGATGTTATTCACTGTAGGGGTAGTAACATCCGGTGTATAGTAATCAAGCTGATCAATTGTTACAATGTTCCCTAGATGCGAAAATTGGAGGGTTCGAAATACCGTCAAAGCGACAACAGTCATGGCATAAAACCAATTTCTTCCTAGCAGGAGATTGTAGTCTAGCGGGGCATCCACCACTTCCACTTGAACGGAAATAGTTTTTCCCCCGAGCTTGATAGAAAGTGTTGGTATGAGAAATTGGGGTTGGAAACCTTGTTCGTCAAAGGATTTTAGGGTCTTTGGTGATTTGATAAGCTCGAGAGAGCTGAGGGATTTTCAACAAGACAGGGACAAAACTAAAGTTGAAGCTCCTTCGTCTAGGACTATTCTAAATTTTTTTTTCCCAACTACTTTCGTCATGATTTGAAAAGCGGTTTGGTGAGGCAACCTAGACTTATAGTTCTCAACATTGAAATGAATCAAATTAGTGTTTTCTGGGTCTAAGGCTCCAAACATAGTTAACAGGGTTTTTCGTTGTGTAGGACAACTTTGGAGTACTTCTAAGGTAGACATTGCACATGGTGCTTGAGCGATATCTTCAACGATGTTATAAAACTATGCAGCTCAGGAATTAGGGTTGAAAACAGACTTTCTAGGAGTACTCTTGGGTGGACGCAAAATCATGTCGAGATTAGGTTTCTCGATAGTTAGGGGACCATTAGACGAAGATGCGGGAGAACCAGTAGGGGGAGCTTTATCTAAAGAAAAATTATCTTCTTTTTTATATGTAGGTTTGTCATAATTCTAACTTTGAGTTTGTAAATTAAAGTTTCCAAGGACATCATGAAAATTTCCTCTGTAGAATTAGAATTTCCTTGATTAGACATGTGGTCTATCAGTTGCTGTTGAGAAGGGAAAGGATCAGTGAGGATTGTTGGCGTAGGGTTAGTTTTTAAACATTTATTGATTTCTTCACGATAGGGACACTCCTTCATGAAGTGATCCCCTCCACATAACATGGATATTTTGATTTTCTCTTCCCTTTATCATTTTCATCGGTTGTAGGTTTCGGGTTCTCTTGTTGGTTTCTAGGTTTCTAGGTTTCTAGGTTTTTTGTTTTTTCCTTTACCTTTATTTTTATTATTACCAGGTTTTTGCGTACTTTGAATAGCATTCACCTTGGTGGAAACCTTGGGAGTTGAAGGAGTAGTACCAAAAGCATTGGGTTGCTTTGCAGGTTTTGCTGATGACGAGGGTTGGATTGAGCCAACCATCTCATCAACAAGAGTTTTTGTTGGTGGCTTAGCAGGATCAGTGCTAGGGAGAGGATCTTGATGGATTAAGTCATACAGTGTTTCAGAATGGGAATACACCAAATCCAGGTACTGAGCGTGACTAATAGCCCACTCTTTAGTGACAGCACCGCCCATAGCCATATTTAGGGTAATAGGTGGCAACAAGGACTTCATAAACCAATCAGCTAAGAGTTGGTCCGGTATGGGAGCTTTAATGAGCCTTCTTCACCTTCTCCACTCATGGATGTGATCCAATATGTGTGTGGAGGTGTTTTGATGTAGATAGGTTAAAAGGTCTATACTGTTAGAATAATCAACCCATAGTTTACTACCTTAGGCATTAATTTAATTATTTTTGTCTTATTTGCCTAGTTCATGTGTCCCACCTTGTGCAAGTTGTCATTTACCTATCCATAGTGGTAAAACTTGCCTTATTTGACTCATGTAGCACATGGGAAACCTCAAGGAATCAATTCTGCTTTATTCCTGGTCTCCTAGGTGCCCTTCTGCTTTTTCAGTGCTTTAAGGCAATTGGGAAAGTTTGACTAGGTGAGGTGAACTAGTTTTTTGTCCTCTACATCCTCCACTCTTTTCTCCTTGGAAAAGCATGTATGAGTTGTCATTCCATCACTCTTTAGCTTGCCTAACCCTTTTTTCCAATTCGTGAGCTCCATGACAGATTTGGGGTCAGCTTTTTACACCTATGGGGGATTTGCTTAATTTTAGTAAGCCTGCTTTATGCTAGATTCAAGTTGCTCCTCATGCATTAGAATCCCTGATGTAATTATTTAATACAACAACCTATTATGTTACAGGGTTGGCTATTGTACACTTATTCAATACAGTTTAGTGTTCCACTCATTATTCAGTCTCTTTTGTGAGTGATTTTGCATGATCAATTGATAATTGTTGTGAGTAAAATTAATCTATCACTCGGTTCAATTTACACATGGTATTAGAGCCATTGTAGATCGATTTCTCTCCTTCAAAATTGTTTTGCAGGTTCGACATCAGTGACTGTGAGCTTTCTACTGACAGTTGGGACAATATTTCTAAGCTATGGATCAATCTCAGAAAACTATCTTGACTCCCTTCAATTTCTTTGAATGGAAAGAAGAGATGGAGATAATGTTGAGAGCGAAAGGCCTCTACAGGGTGACTATGGCAACAGAAGCAGAGCCCAATGTAGCTGCAGAGAAGATAAAATGGCACAATAGGAGGGATGAGGCCTATGGTCTCCTGTGTCTGAGTATTTCTAGAGACCTCCTTTTCCATCTTGATGGATTGACATCACCGAATGAAGTATGGGAGAATCTTGCTGATATTTTTGGAAATATAGATGAGATGAGGGGACATCAAATCGAGAATCAACTGATCTCCCTGAGTCCAAATAGCTTTGAATCACTGCAACTCTATTTCTCCAAGTTCAAAGCATTTGTTTTGCAGCTGAAACAGTGTGGGATCGAAAAGAAGGATGATCAACTAGTATTGGCCATTCTCTCAAATCTTGGCCCTGACTATTCAGTGTTTGTTTCAACCTTCTATGCCACAAAATTGATAGCTCAAACTTGGAAGATGCCTAGCCTTGCAGATTTCATGGAATCTCTCACACAAGAACAAGACAAGTTGGTGATGATGGGCACCATCAAACCATCCAAAGACCAAGCTCTGGTTGCTAGAGATTCGAAGGTGGATTCAAAAAGAAAAAAGAAAGCTAAAAATCCACCTGAGCAAAAGAGAGACAAGAACAAGTCTTTGAAGGAGCCACAAGGTTCCAAGAAGAACTACCAGAAGAAGAAAAAAAAAGGAGAAATGAGCAAGTGCTCATACTGCAATAAGGGAAATCACACTGAACGGTCTTGTATGAAAAAGAAGATAGACATGCTGACCCAAATCTTGGAGAAGAATGGCATCTCCCTTTCAGACAACTCAAATAAGAGAGGAGGATCAAGTTTAGAAGACAGAGAGAGAGTTCATGCTCTAGTTGCTGGCACATCAAGCTCACCTAGTGTTATCATCGATTTTGGAGCTTCAAGACACATGGTTTCGACCAAGGAGGCATTCTCCTCACTTGACATGTCGAAAGGTCCACCTATAGTATTGGTATATGACTCTCTCACTGAAAGTTTAGGCAAAGGGAGGATAGATCTTGATCATGGTCAGTTCAGCAATGTGTTGTATGTTCCTAGTCTCACCTCCAACCTTCTATCAGTGTACCAGATGACTCACACTGGGTCTCCAAAGAAAGTCATATTCTTCCCTGATGAAGTTGAGATCACAGAGATCTCAAGTGGTAGAGTCATTGCAAAAGGAGTTGAAAATCATGCTCAAAAGGTATACATGTTCTCACACTTCCTACCCTACTCAAACCCCTCTGCTCTTCTGATTCATGCTAATGAGGCTAGAAAGCTTTGGCATGAAATATTTGGTGACCTAAATTACAAGTATATTTCTGATCTTAGTGAAAAATAGATGGTCATAGTGTTGCCCAAGATAAAATTTTCCAAAGGAGTCTGCCAAGGTTGTATCCTAGGAAAACACCCAGAGCACAAATTTGAGAGAGCTAGTCATGAGAGAACCTCTGCACCCCTCGAGCTGATCCACAGTGATGTTTCTGGACCATTCCCTCATATGTCCATGAGTCAGGCCAAATATGCATTGACTTTCATAGATGCCTTTTCCAGGTATTGCTGGGTTTACTTCCTGAAACACAAGTCTGAAGTTTTTGGCCTCTTCAAAGTCTTTAATGCTTTGGTTGAAAACCAGTCTGGGAGGAAACTCAAGGTCCTCAGATCTGAAAATGGTGGTGATTATGTCAAGTCTGAGTTTATTAATTATTGTGCAGATGAAAGTATTCAGATGCAGCATTCTATCCCTTACACGCCACAGCAGAATGGTGTTGCTGAGAGGAAGAACAGATCACTGAAGGAGATGGCAACATGCATGATGGAGGCCAAAACTTAGCCACCAAAGTACTGGGCCAAAGCTATAAATTGTACAGTATATATCCAGAATAGGGTGCCTCATAAACAGCTTGAAGGTATGACTCCTTTCGAAGCATGGAGTGGGCACAAGCCAGATGTGACCCGTTTCAGGATTTTTGGCTGAAGGGCTTGGGTTAGAATTCCAATAAAAAAGAGGAAGGCTTTGTAGCCCCAAAGCCAAGAGTGTCTATTTATTGGGTACTCTAAAGATTCAAGGTACAAGCTGATTAATTTGAGCACAAACAAAGCCTTCATTGAAAGGTGTGTTCAGTTTGAAGAAGAACCCCTTGCAGCAGTGGAAGTTGGAGAAGCCTCTTCACCACCGGAACCTTTGAAAGTAAGTGAAGAGTTTGTTGAACATGATGATTCTGATATGTCTAATAGTGATGAGTTTATTGCATACCCTAACAGCCCTACAAGGCCAAAATGGGCAGCCAAGACACTACATGCAGCAGGAGAGCTAGCTAGGGATCTGTTTTAATCTCACAGATCACATAAGGTTACCAATAATACATACTAAGACATACATAAATATAAACAGAGACAAGAGACAAGAACAGATAGGATGGAACAGAATATATTCTTATAAAGATGAGTTAATACAAAGCACAGAACTGAACTGAGTTCTATCTTGGCTCAACAGCCTAATATATACAATTTAGAAACAGTTACAAAATAACTACCTGTCGGTTCGGTGAACCGACGCGACTGTTAGTTAGCCGACTTAATTAACTAGTTTAGTCGGCCGACCGACTTAGTCGGCTGATCGACTAGTCAGCCCATCGACTTAGTCGGTTGATCGAATAAGTCGGTCTTCGTTCAAGTCGACTTATGTCGACTTGCTCCTTCTACATCTCCCCCACGAACAAAACGTTTCTTCGTCTCGAAGAAACAGGGAGGTACAAAAAAGATAATGTTGCCGAATTTTGCAAACTGCTACTGAGGTGGACTGTGGAGACGAATAGTCGGTCTCTTCTAGACGCATACTTCGAAAATGGATGGTGCTGTGATGGCAAGATGATGTTGGAAATCTGTCCACGTCTGCAAGGATTTCTAGTTGTTGATCGTTAGGGTTGTTAGACTTGAAAGTACCGACATCTTTTTTGCCATGGGCATCTCTGTGATGTTCTCCATGTTGGGACCCAACAATTGGTTTTTTTCTTCTACAGCATCAAGGAGTCGTTTCATTTGCGGGCAGATGTTGTCGACCTTTTCTAAGTTTGGAAGGGCCTATTGAACCCATTGATGTGCTTCCCTTTCCAACTTCTGCAGTTTGTTTGTCTCCGTCACAATCTGCTGCTCAATGGTCTGCCTCAGTTCTGCCTTTGTCGACTTCCTGCCCTCCAAGGCCTGAATTCCTTTTCGTGTCTGCCTGGTATGATGATAGACCTACCCATAATGAGTAGGCCAGTCTCTTAGTACTTCCTTAGTGACAATGGATTCCTCCATATGGTCCTGTAAGACGTTGTAAGCCTCCAAAAATGCAGTGTGTTGGGTTAGGAGCAGTCGGGCGGTCTCTTCCTTTTGTTCTGCTCTAGTTTCTTGGAGATGTGTCTGTATGGTCGACACCATGTTCTCACAAAGCTAGTATGCCCTTTCAAGAGGTCGATCTGTAGCGACATCGACAGGGCCTGGAACGACAGATTGTGCAAGAGACCTGCATTTGCCGAGAAACTCGACCTGTTCTGCCTCCTTGTATTTGAGTTATTTTCTTTTTGTGACCGTCCTTTTCTTTGATTCTTTGGCTAATGTTTTAAGTAGTTGGCCAACCTCTGTGTTGGTCAACGAACTTGCATCTTTTAGGCTTATCCGCAGGCTGGATGTTCTATTATGCTCTGTCTTTTTCTTTTGCTTGTCTGTCTCTTGCTCCTGGGTACCTGCAGTAGTCGATGTTGGTTCTGTGGTTGGTGGAACAGAAGTCGAGGGTTTTTCCGGTTGGGGAGGTGGTATGACCATTTCCGGCTGTGAATCAAGGGGTGGTGGAGGTGGTGGGGATGATGGTGGTGGAGGTGGAGATGGAGGGTTTGATAATGGTGGTGGTGATGGAGTGGGGTTATGTACAGGGGTCGAAGGATGGGATTGATTATGTTGTAGACTGCTGTTGGAAGAGATCTTTGCTTCCGACGGTGACGTGGGCTAGTCGTTCTGGGTCTCGGGATCAACCTACTCCATGACACACTGAGAGTGTCCTATCACATCGCCTCCTTCGTTGCTCCTGATAAATGTCGTCATTTCTTGGGCATAGATCTGTTTGTTTGCTTTGAGAGGAGCTGTTGTCTGTATTTTCTGTGCCGACTGGAACAGTGCAGGTAGCATTGCAAAGAAATATTTAAGCTCAGCGTTCTTGTTGACCCTGGCTCTGAGTGCCTCTAGGATTGCTCTTTCATATACTTCATGGGGAATGTCTGCCTGCTGTACCATTTCTTGCTCCTCGACTATGGTTGTTGGTGATGGGGGAGGAGGGGTCGACACAAGGTCGACCACATCTTCAGGTGTCGGCATTGTTTTTGCTTTCTTTGGCCGACCCTTCGGGGCTCCTGCTTCGATATATCGTTGAAACTGGGTTTCAACGGAGACTTTATTGGCACGGGCATCTTCGACAATGTCGACGGCCGCAGCTGCTAGCTCCTCGTCATCGTCGGATGAGTCAGCAAAGATAAGCTTGCGCTTACCCTTGCCTTGTTGTAGTTTTTGTGCTTTGATCTTTTTCCTGGCGATAACTATCTCCTTATACTTATGAGCTAGTTTATAAGGTCATTTCTTGACAGGTTGGACATCAGGTTTTGTATCTATTTTCATTTCACCCATTTCCTGGACTAAACCTTTTAAATCTTTGTAGTCCCTTGCAAAGACATCCTGGAACTCTCTAAGTAAGTTTATGATTTCGGTGGTTTGGTGTTCGTTCCAGTAGTCACCAATCTTAGCTATTTTTGGAAGGTCGTCATTTGAAATGTCGACCTCCTTAGTTTTCACTTTGGCATCTAGCCACTCTGGTGCTTTAGCTTCATTGATCGGCCAACTTCCCTCTTTGAACTGTGAGAATGTAGCAGGAAAGTCAGCTGCAGTCATTTTGTCAAGGTCAGGCTTGTCTGTGGTCTTGACTTTCAAGATTGAATAGATAGGTTTGTTAGTTTCGAGGTGGTTAGGGTTCCATTTGAAGCTCTTGCCTGTGGTGTGTTCATTCTCTAGGTGCAAGCGGGTTGACTATGTTCTGGATGCAGTTTGTATATTATTACAGTCCTTGACCTGTCAGTGGGTCTGGGGGGGTTGATTTACGGTCGGTTGGAGAAAATGTTTGACTTGTTGGGCTGTTTCAGCTAATGTTTCATTTTGGGGTAGGAACTGGAAGTCCTTGATAAAGTTTTCTCTCAATTCCTGCCAAAAGAAGGTTTCTCCTCTAGCTTCCTCCATCTTATACCATTTGTTAGGTAAGTCGTCTAAGGTTGAAGGAAACAAATGGGGCCAGGTTCTCTCGTCTTTGTAGCCAAGTCTTCTCCACTCCTTTTCACAAATCCTAATGTGGTCTTCAGGGTTTTGGCCTTGGGTAAAGATAGGGATTTGGGCTTCCTGTGTTAGATTTTTCCCTCCAAACCGTTCGACAAAGAAGGTTGAAGCAGTTGTCCAGGTCTGTAGTTTCGACTGATGGGTATCCCACCATCTAGCGGCTTGTCCTGTAAATGTTTCCACTAAGCTTTGCAGTCGACCATGTTCTCCAATTTTTTTAGATACTTGTTCGACATGCATGACTGGGGATTCCCTCTCCTTATACCGGGGCAGTTGATTAATGTTTAAGTTCGTGGGTTGTAAGGTGGGGCGTTCCCTTAGTTTATTTTCAAATTTTTTTGGGATAATTGAGACAATAAAGCACTGTCGGGTGGGTTTTTTCTGTATTGTTTGTATAGTCCAGCACCCTCTTGCTTATGTTTCGTACTTTTCTATCTCCCAGTCATATAGTTCAGCATCTAAATTATAGCCAACTGAGTTTGGGTTACCTAGGTAAAGTTCCCCATGGGTGTTTGGTTCGGTATAGTCTGTGTTATTGTGGACCTGGTAAAGTTGTCGGACATCGACTTCTTCATCAATCGGTTCAATCCAAGGTTGTCCTTGGGATGGATGAATAGGTACGATGACCTTTTGGTCATTTCCTTTGAGCTTAATTTGTTCTTTGTCTAAAGAGATAGAGGCTTTCATCTTCCGACCCCAAGGTCGACCGACAAGGGCTGGGAAGGAGCTAGATCCTTCCTTTGGGTCAATAATTTCGAAATCAACCTTAGTCGATATTCCTTTGATGGTCGTGTCTACATTTTTCCAAACCCCAATGGGTTCAATGAGGCCTTGGTCGGCCAATTTTAGGTAAATGCCCGACTCATAGAGTCAAGGTCTTCCCATCTTTTCCCATGTATCCCTGGTCATGATATTTAAATGAGACCCGAAATCGAGCACCACTTGTCGGACGTGGAAGCCTTCGATTTCCAAGTCGACTAGGGGGTCGACATCGTTTTTGTATTTTTGATTTAGGCTGCAAATGTTCTTAGTTTGTTTTTGAGGGTTGGTACTTTTTAGTGTGTGCAATAAGTCGATAAATTGAGCTATTGATTTGTCTGATTGAGCTAGCTGGATTAATTGATGTACGGTGTCGGGTCGACTGTGAACTAGGTCTTCATGTCGTGCAATATCGTGGAATATGTGTGTGGCTTCTTGATATGTCTGTCTTTCTGTGCTAGGATCAGGATATGTGTTTGTACTTTTGATTTTGCTTATCTGAGGGTTATCAGGCCCTGTTTTTGTGCCTTGTCGAGTGACAACCTGTAAATTTTTAGTGGGTATTACATCATGCTTCTGGACACAAGACAAGACATTAACATTCTTTGTATTATTGATTTTCTCTAACATGGTAGGACAATCCTCCAAGGAGTGATCGCCTACTCCACAATGCGTACAGAATTTAAGGTCAGTTCTGTCCTTGTACGGACAATTTGCGCATAGGTGCCCCTCTTTGTAGCAAATGAAGCAATTGGTGGGTCGACGAGTTCATATATCGCGATTCCCCACGAATCGACCTCTTCCTCCGAACCCTTGTCGTCGATTGTTGTGCCGACGTTCATATCGTCGGCCGTTGGCTCTTTGTCCGTTCTGGTTGTTGGAATTGCCTTGCTCGTTGTTCTGCGCTACTGCATTCGTTTGGTAGACCACCTGATAGTTCTGTCTATTTTTCAGGTTTAGTTGACAGTCGACTGTGTTGTGACTCTTTGTCTCACAGATGGCGCACCAGGAAGCCTTCCCATTCTTCATGTTGTATGGACAATTGGCTGTAGAATGGTCTCCGCGCTCCTGGAAAATGTCACAAAACGCTTTAGTCTGTACAAAACGGACGTCTTGTCGGCTATACTGCTGTCGACAATTGTCTTTTGAGTGGCCGGCCGTCGAACAGTTGGTACACCATATTTTTTGATTTTTGAGGGTCAATTCTTTTAAAGACTTCTGCACATTTTCTAGCTGTTCCTCTAATTGGTGGTCTGTCAGATATGCAGGTATATCTTCGTCCATCTCGACCTGCAGAGCTTTTGTTAGCGCCTCTTCATATGTCTTGAATGTTTCCAGACTGATATGTCAGTGAACTTTCTGTGATAATCCTGCAAGGAACCATTGAATTAGTAATTGCTCATCAATAACATAATCTAATTGGCTTAATAGATCCTTCTAGCATTTGTCATAGTCGCGGGCTGTCTCCCCTGGCTTCTGTTGTGTGGTTTTGAGCTTTTTGGCTGCCAGGTGCTTGTCGTCTGGGGTTTTGAAAAAGGATAAGAACTGTGCTTTTATCTCAGCTTTCGTGGCTCTGGGTTTCCTTTCCGAAAAGTTCATATACCATGTTAAGGCCCTTTTCCTGAAGGCTCCAACGAATTGAGCCATCTGTCTGTCTTCATCTGTTACCCGGTTTTCCTCCCAGGTCGACTCGCAGATGAACCAATGTCGTCTGGGGTCTTCATCCCCCTCGTAGAGAGGAATGTGAGCAGATCCGTGACCCATGTCTGAGTCACTATTAATACTCTTAGAAGTTGGCGGTGTTGGAGGTGTGGGTGGTGGTGAAAGTGGTGGTGTTGTTGATGTCGGTGGTCCTGCGGAATTTTGGTCGACAGAACTGGTGCTCCTGTCAGTGGTCGATACTTCCTTGACGAACAATGGGTTGTTGTGAATTTGTACGGTCGATGGCCCACTACAGTTTTCTGTGTGCAGGTCTGCTTCATTGATTTCTTCTAGAGTTGTATGTGGCGGGGGGGTGCTCCTTCATGTGTCGGTAAGAGCAAGTGGATACTTCGAAAGGAGGGTGCCGTTTGAAAGGTCATCCAGTTCCCTTCGACCGGTCGGTGTATGACAAGATGTCATCCCGGGTATGGTTCCTAGTCGACTCCAGATAGTGATGTCGCCAGCTCGCAGTCGGAGGTCATCTTCTACAATAGTCTGTATTCTAGTATGCGGATTTGCTGGGGACAGGGTTACTTCGTCGGGAACTGTTATTTGGAGAGCTTCTTGCTGCTCTATCCACACTTCTTCATCCGTAGGGGCCATCTCTTTGTCTACGCCCTCTCCATGTCGGTCATGACCCGACTCTGGCGGAATCTCATCACGGTCGGTCTCCCTAGGGTTTTGTTCTCTGCGCAGCCCTTCGACTCTTTCATGTCTGGCTTCCCTTCTATGTTGTCATTCGTCCCTTTCGATTTTCTTAATGTCCGACATACCTTCGTATAGTACTATTCCTTCGGCTCCCCTTCGGTCGGCTTTTCATTACTGGCTTAATACTGGATTCTGGTCAACTAGGATCCACTATGATCTATATCCGACACACGACCAGCTACCCCCCCATAACCTACCCGACGCTTTTTTTAGAAAGCTCGGATAGTTCTGTCTATTTGCTCAGGAAGTATTCCCACTCCCTTTCAGCAATGAATTTTTCCCACTTCCTCTGTTTTTCCGCCCAGTTAGTATTTGGTGGTGGTTTGCACAGTGGTGGTCGAGGTTGTATGATGTGGCCTGCTCCTTTCTCTATCAAGAACTTGAACAGCAAGCTTGGCAAGGTGCACAAGAATTGGTCGGTGAAATCTGTGTAGAATTTAGCTTTTACAGTTTCCACTGATGTTCGGTCTTCGATTGCTTGCTCTTCACAGAAGTCGTCGGCGATTTTCTCAAACCACTCCGACAGATTTGTTCGGCCCCCACGAAACAATTTATCTAGCAGCTGCTGTTCTTTAGTCGTGTCCAGCTTTCTCATCCAATAGCTGCTTCAATAGTTGTGGCACGGATTCGACAAACTTTTCGTGTGTCTCGGTGAAAAATATGGCTTTGGCTTCTGCGACTGTCAGTCTGTTCCTACGTGCATAATTTTGCAGATAATTGGCAATTTTACGCTCCCACCAGTCCTTGATCTCCTGCTCTGGTATCATATGTGAGCATATATTCTAGACATGTACTACCGGCAATGGAACCAATGTTGTAATCTCACAGATCACATAAGGTTACCAATAATACATACTAAGACATACATAAATATAAATAGAGACAAGAGACAAGAACAGATAGGATGGAATAGAATATATTCTTATAAAGATGAGTTCATACAAAGCATAGAACTGAACTGAGTTCTAGCTTGGCTCAATAGCCTAATATATACAATTTAGAAACAGTTACAAAATAACTACCTGTCGGTTCGGTGAACCGACGCGATTGTTAGTTAGCCGACTTAATTAACTAGTTTAGTCGGCCGACTGACTTAGTCGGCTGATCGACTAGTCGGCCCATCGAATTAGTTGGCTGATCGACTAAGTCGGTCTTCGTTCAAGTCGACTTATGTCGACTTGCTCCTTCTACAGGATCCCAATGACCCAAGGAGGACTAGATCTCGATTTGAGAGTGGTCTGTGCATGAAGGATCCTATGTTTGATGAAAAATGCTATTTGATGGTGGAATCTGATCCTCAGACTTATGAAGAAGTAGCAGGAGATCCAAGATGGAAAACGGCCATGAAGAAAGAGTTCAGCTCACTCCATAAGAGCAACGCATGGGAGCTCGTGGATCTTCTCCCAGGGAGGAAGTTAGTTCAATGTAAGTGGGTCTACAAGACCAAATTTGCTGCTGATGGTTCACCTTTGAAGTACAAGGCTAGATTGGTAGCCAAGGGCTAATCATAGGTTCATGGCATAGATTAAAATGATAGCTTTGCACCAGTGGAAAAGATGGATTCCATCAAGCTAGCCTTAGCCATTGCAGCCTCAAAGCAATGGGAGGTACATCACATGGATGTAAAATGTTCTTTCCTGAATGGAGATCTCACTGAAGAGATATATATGCAGCAGCCTCAAGGATTTTCTACTAACCCTTCTCTTGTGTGCAGGTTGAGAAAGTCATTGTATGGGCTAAAGCAAGCCCCCAGGGCTTGGTATGCAAGATTGATAGCTTCTTGCTATCACTGAATTTTGTTTGGTGAAAATCAGATCCAAATGTCTATTTGAAGTTAATTAATGGTTCATTAATGATCATTGTGTTATATGTTGATGACCTCCTCATTACAGGAAGCTCAAAGGATGAGATTGCTTCCTTGAAGGGTGCAATGAACCAAGCCTTCTCCATGACAGATTTGGGGCTCTTAAGTCAGTTTTTGGGGCTTGAGATTGCTCAAACCAAAGTTGGAATCAAGGTGCACCAGTCCAAGTATGCCTTGGATTTGCTGAACAAATTCAGAATGAAGGATTGCAAAGCAAGCAAGACTCCTTTCCTTTCAGGAGTGAAGCTGGAAGAAGCTGATTCTTCACTGATGGTAAACAATACACTGTATAGGAAATTGATTGGATGTTTGTTGTATCTGACACATACTAGACCTGATATTTCTTATGCAGTAAGTGTGGCTTCTAGATACATGGATCAGCCTCATGAGATCCATTGGAAAGCAGCCAAAAGGATCCTTAACTTTGTTCAGGGAACAAGGACACATGGGATCTTCTATAAAGCAAAATCTGATCTTGATTTGATTGGATTTACTGACAGTGATTGGGTAGGTGATAGCACAGACAGAATGTCCACATCAGGATATGTGTTCATGCTTGCAGAAGGGCCAATCAGCTGGTCAAGCAAGAAACAGAGTGCCATTGCACTCTCATCTACAGAAGTGGAGTACAGAGGAGTTGTTAATGCAACAACTCAATGTTTATGGTTGCAGGGATTACTTGGAGAGTGTGGCTTCGAATTAGAGTACTCAACTACCATCTACTGTGATAGCCAGACTACCATTCGAATCTGCAAAGATCCAGTTTAGAAGCATAGAACCAAACACATTGAGATCCATATGCACTACATCAGAGAGCTTGTGCATGATGGCACCATTCACCTACTCTTCTGTTCATCTTCAGAATAAGTAGCTGATATCTTCACCAAATAATTTTGTGAGAAGACCTTCAGCAATCTCAAATCACTGCTGGGGATTGCTGATCATGCTGTGAAGCATGAGTGAAGACAAGATTTCCAAATTTTGTTTTACAGTCCATGTTTAAGGGAGGATTTTCCCATGTGGTTTTTGCCTCTTTCCTTGGTTGTATGGACATGCAGTATGTAAAAGGGTGACTAAGCCTTGTTTCTAGGCCCTATAATTTTCTGATATATTACTCATAAGTTAGGCTTAAGAGGGGGTGTTAGAATAATCAACCCATAGTTTACTACCTTAGACATTAATTTAATTATTTTTGTCTTATTTGCCTAGTTCATGTGTCCCACCTTGTGCAAGTTGTCATTTACCTATCCATAGTGGTCAAACTTTCCTTATTTGACTCATGTAGCACATGAGAAACCTCAAGGAATCAATTCTTCTTTATTCCTGGTCTCCTAGGTTCCCTTTTGCTTTTTCTGCTTTATTGCCTGCTTTTTCAGTGCTTTAAGGCAATTGGGAAAGTTTGACTAGGTGAGGTGAACTAGTTTTTTGTCCTCTACATCCTCCACTCTTTTATCCTTGGAAAATCATGTATGAGTTGTCATTCCATCACTATTTAGATTTCCTAAGCCTTTTTTCCAATTCGTGAGCTCCATGACAGATTTGGGATCAACTTTTTACACCTATGGGGGATTTGCTTAATTTTAGTAAGCCTGCTTTATGCTAGATTCGAATTGCTCCTCATGCATTTGAATCCCTGATGTAATTATTTAATACAACAACCTATTATGTTACAGGGTTGGCTATTTTACACTTATTCAATACAGTTTAGTGTTCAGCTCATTATTCAGTCTCTTTTGTGAGTGATTTTGCATGATCAATTGATAATTGTTGTGAGTAAAATTAATCTATCACTGGGTTCAATTTCCAAATATACCCATTTCATAATGAATGGGTAGCTGAAAGTGTGTGAGGAAGACAGTTGCCAATGCACTAAAATACACAAACGAATGTCGTGAAAGTTCAATATACCACTTTGCAGCCATACCGGTCAAAGTGCACCGGAAGAGTCTCAATCGAATAGAATCGTCCATCAAGGAGTTGGATGAACACCATAGATGAAAAGTCATAACGTGATTTTTGGGATCATCTCCCCACTTACCATCGAATTTCAGGATGTCTGATGGCAACTTTATTGGAATTGCAGGCCACGAAGGATTGTGTTGGATGGGGTCATTAATCAACTTGGACAAATCGGGTAAGTCCAAAGTTGCTAGGAAAGGTAATTGATGATTGGGTTCCATGTACTGGTAATATTGATAAGGCATGTAACCACCAGTAGGGTCATAGGTTGACTGATATACAAGTTGTTTAAATGTCTGATGAGATGATGTACTTCTCGAAGATTGACTTCTAGGGTTAGGGCTACTAGAGCCACAAGGACCATTAGAAGGAGGTCCTCCAGGACCTCTGGGACCACCAGGACCATGAGGACTGATAGGAGGAGGGTCAACAGAACCCCCAGGACCACCAGGACCACTAGGAGGAGGGCCACCAAATTCCCCAGGACCACCAAGAGGAGGGCTGCCAGAACCCCCAGGACCACCAGGAGGAGGGACGCCAGAACCCCCAGGAGGAGGGCCGCTAGAACCCCCAGGAACACCAGGAAGAGGGCCGCCAGAACCTCCAGGATCACCAAAACCACCAGGAGGGCCACCAAAACCCCCAGGACCACCAGGACCACTGAAAGGAGGGCCACCAAAACCCCCAGAACCCCCAAGATCACCAGAACCACCAGGAGGGCCACCAAAACCCCCAGGACCTCTGAAAGCAGGACCGCCATAAGGTGGCCCTCTATCATCGCCTGTAGTATGAATAGGTATTCCTCCCATCGCCATCATATATGACCAGTTGGGTTGCCCCCACGGTGTAAAAGTGTTCCCAGGGTATGGAACTCCAGTATAAGACATTCCTATAGGATTGGGTTGATAATTTATATTTCCTATATGCATTTGATTTTCCGGATAACCATAACCCCATGAGGGTTGTTGAACTACAGGTTGTGCCACTGAGGGCTGAACTAAACTTGAAGGGGGGTTTACCAAATTTGTGTTGGTGGGAGAGACATATACTATGGATTGTCCTACAACAGAGGTTTTCCTATTATTTGTAACAGTTCCATTAGTGGGTAACGTAGGTCGCACTGAGGGTTTCCCCCTAGCGTTAGAAGGTACCGACACTACTGGAACTGAAGGTTTCCCCCCAGCCATAGAAAGTATGGGATGAATAGAGGCAGCCCTAAAACTCAATGTTGCAGGGGTGGAATTAGAGGTTTGACTTGGATTGCGAGAAGTCTCACCATATACTGGATTACCATTAGAATAAGTTTAATTTCAACGAGAGGGAAAGGATTCGTATTACAGGGGAGAAGAGCCGAAAGAGGTTCTTTATGAGGTATGTGGGTTGCTAAGATTGTATCTAATCTCTGCATTCTCTCTTGAAAATCATGTGCACGGTGAATAGAGGATTGGATTTGTCTATACTCTTCTTCACCTGGTGAAGATTGTTCAGGAGAGGACCTATTTACCCCGAATGAGGCAATGGCCTGCCCCACAGAAGTTCTCCAAAACGGAGCATCTGGGCCATACTCAGGTGGAACAAGACTGTCGGTACGACCTTCCATATGCGGGATTTATATAAGAAGTGAATTGGTCTCCACTTTCTACAACTATATTTTATTCCTACTGATAAGTAGCAGCTCCTTGGTCGATGGCTTCCATTGGACTTTCTCTTCTAATAGGAGGAAAATTTGGTGGTAAGCCCTGATTCCTTCTAGATCGTCTCAACTGAAACTCAGCTAGATTGGTATCAGTTACTAAGCTAACCTAGGGTATCAAAGATAATAACACACAAAACAATTTCTCCTACTCAAGCTATAGGCCAACATGCAAACTTAAATGATAGGAGGAGCTCAAATAGTCGGTCTCTCACCAGGATTTTCAAGTAGGTGCAACTCGCGATATACCACAAAGTTGCATGCATAGTAATCTCCCTAAATGTTGTTTTTGGTGTATTTCTCCACACAAGACATCCAAAGGGTTTTTCTCAGATGGATATGGTATCCTAGTGGGGTCTCCCAATATATGCAAGGTACGTGGGAGCTCAAATAGGTAGTAGTGCTGTCTAATGAACAACCGTTCACAAGGGGCCTTCTGATATATAATTGAGAACGTGAAGTACCTTTCTATATACCTCAAGGGTACATCAAAGGCCATTTGATATACTAATGATACATGGAAGAACCGCGTGAGTCCCAGGTTGTAGTGTGGACAAGTAACGATAGCTCCTACGTTTAACGACGCCCAAACACGTCTCTAACCTATCACTCAAATTTCTATACAATTTTTAGGCATAAAGTGACCATTAATTTTAAAGTGGACAGTTAGGTGAATGCATGAGAATTTGATAGAAAAAGTAAAACCATGCAGAGATGAAATGCATGTTCATTCATTTTATGATTCAGATTATGCCTAATTACAGGAAGGAGAGAGATTCCTTTTCCTTTCAATTTTGCTTTGAAACCAAATTTTTTCTCAAAAAACTCTTGAATCAAGAAACAAAACAAGCAACACACTCCAAACTAATTTTTGAAAGTGATCAGATGGGATAGAGTCTCTTTTCCTAAAAGAAAAACAACCAACACTCAATATGCATATGCCATCTATTTTTTCAATTTTTCTTTAAAACATGGAAAGATATAACTTAAACTATAAATATTTTGTCTTTTGATGAGATGTTGATGCAAAAGAGACAAAAGAACGAAGGAATCCTGAAAGCTTATGAAGCTAATCAGAGATCCAATGACTTAAGATCGTTAAGAACAATGACCTAAGCTCAACAAATTTTTTTTTTTTTTAAAGCAGAAAAGAAGTCTCCCACTAACTCTATGGAAAAACGAAAACAAGAAAATGATCAAGCCGCCTTTATTTTAGTCTTTATCAATGAATGAAAAGAGACCTAACTGAAACAACACTTTCAATTATTCCTTTCAAAATCAAAACCAACAAGCATGGAAGCAATGAATAATAAACAAGCCTAACCTAACTGTTGGATTTTTGAACCAAACAAGCTCTTACCACCAAAAAATTCCCACCATGATCACTCATCTTTATATAAACAAGCCTTGATAGTACAGGGTTGAAAGAAGAACCAAAATCTACTTTTGCAAAAAATAAAAAAAAGGTCTAGAATAGGGCCTACATGGCACTGCGCTAAAGGGGTTGCTGACAGAGTGGTTTTTGATCCAGCACCGCTTCTCGCTTTCTCGACTCAGGTGGTGGCACCACTTATGGGTAAATGCATTTAGGCGGTGGCACCGTGTATTGCCCACAACACATGAGCAATTCCCTGTAAAAATCTGGAACACAAGGAGAGTGAAAAATTCAAGTTAGAAGTTGTGAAAATACTATCAAAACTGATGAATCAACAATAATACAGAGCATATAAAGTCAAGGTGGCTAATATTTGAAGAGATATGATGATTTCAAACCAAAACTCCACTAAGGCAGATGGTAGATTTGGCTGAAAAGATTGAAGAATGGAGCTTGGATTCTGACAAGTGTTTGAAAACTGAGGAAGATCAGGTCAACTGAAGCTTGTATTCCCTAGTGGAGTCGCCATATTTGTTATTAGAAATATTGAACCTTTTGTGGACAGAAGTTGTTCCTCTGGTATGAATGGTTCAGATCCAAAACAAATAAGTTACAACTAGGTTGAAAGACTTTCCCTATAAGCTATGAATTCCTGGAATAAGATCTCTGATGGAAAACTTGGATACACACATCAAACACACAACAACATCAAAGATACCAGAAATCTATCCATAGATCTATATCAACGACTAAGGAATTTGATAATACACATGTGGGATTATAACACAACAGATATATAGGAAAGGAAACAAATTTGCATTAATAGAGGAATGAAAGAGCTTACAACCTTTTTTCCTTAGTGTCAATGCACTCCTTCACAAGACTAACATCTCATCCCAGATAGCTCCAACTTGCTCCTCTATGCTCTTTAATGGATTAGGCTAGGATGTTAATTCAACAGCATAACTTTAATCTTTTCTTCTCCTCTCAACCATGGATTATGAGCCTGGTTTTATAAGGCTCAAAGGATAGGAATGATTAATAAATAGGTGGGTGAGGTGGCCTGAGATCCTCAAAGCATGGATCTCGAGCTTAACTAACCCAAGTGAGTAGGGATAAGGCTAGCCACAAAGATTTTGTTCTAGAAGCTTCATGAAACCTCCTTTTTCACTTTTTACCAAAGGCACCGCTTATACTCCCTTATGACAGAGCGGTGCAAGGTGAAAATCATGCCAAAAACAAAGGTGAAAGGCGATGGCACCACCTATCTTCCACATAATGCAGGCGGTGCTGTATAAGGTACCGCTTATAAGCTTAAGGGCAAGAGCGGTGTTGAAGTTTTACATGTAGGATCAACATCTTGGAGCATTGTTTTCACTTCAATTTTGGGATTGAGGGAAAATAGAGGTGTCAGAGGTCTTATCACATACCAGTGACAGGATTTGGGTATAACAATATGCTCATGTTCCAGATGAGCTGAGAAAGAAGTTATACAAGAAGGGACATAAATGTATTTTTGTCAGCTATTCTAAAGACACAAAAGCATACAAGTTGTATGATCCTGTCACAAGGGAAGTGATAATCAGTCGAGATGTTCAATTTGTCGAGAATGAATCATGGGATGGAACTGTCGACACAAATGTGAATATTGTGTCGAATGTCGATGATGATGATATGGAAGAGGAAGTGGTTCAAATGCCACATGTAAGTCAATCGGTCATAGCACCGTCGACTCCCATGACACTGCAACATGGTTCAGCACAAGGACCATCAACACAAGTAGCAACTCAAGCTACACCGACAAGCACACCAAGAGGAAAACAGATTCCATTAAGCATTTTGTTGAGGTTGACATCGACAGAACCAGTGAAGACAAGAGGTCTGCATGAGATATATGAAGCTGGTACACCAAATTCATTCTCTCTCTTTGCATTATTTTCTCCTATATACGATCCACTAACATTTGAAGAAGCTGTCGAGGAAGAAGTATGGGCACAAATCATGGATGAAGAAATAGAATGCATTGAGAAGAACCATACATGGGAGCTGGTTGATGTGCCATAAGACAAGGATCTAATCAATGTCAAATGGATTTACAAGACAAATCAAGATGCTAATGGGAATGTGCGAAAGCACAAAGCAAGAATGTTAGCAAGAGGGTTCACACAGAAACCTGTCATAGAATTGAATGAAACATTTGCACCTGTTGCATGCATGGATACAGTCAGAACAGTCTTGGCCATTGCTGCACAAAACAAATGGCATGTTCATCAAATGGATGTCAAGTCGGAATTCTTTAATGGCTATCTAGAAGAGGAAGTATATGTGGAACAACCACAAGGGTATGAAGTTCCAGGTCAAGAGCATCAAGTGTACAGGTTGAAAAAGGCACTCTATGGTTTGAAGTAATCTCCTAGAGCTTGGTATAGTTGGATTGATTCCTATGTCACTAAAAATGGATTTCACAGAAGTGAAAGTGAACCGACATTGTACACCAAATTTTATGATCAAGGTAAGATTTTAATTGTTTTCTTGTATGTAGATGATTTAATATTTACTGGTGATTTTGGTATAGCATATTTTAAAGAAGTCATGGAAAGTGAATTTGAAATGACTAATCTAGGGCTTATGAAGTTTTTTCTGGGCATTGAAGTTCAGCAGTCTAAAAGTGGTATTTTTTTTTATCAAAGACAAAGTATGCAAGTGAATTTTTAAAAATATTTAACATGTCTAATTGCAAGACAACCCCAACACCAGTAATAATAGGTTTAAAATTGAGTAAGGATGATGAAGGATCAACTGTAGATCCTACGTTGTTTAAAAGGCTTGTTGGCAGCCTTATGTATTTAATAGCGACAAGACCAGACATTATGTATGGTGTAAGTCTGATCTCAAGGTTCATGGAGTCACCAGAAGACTGACATTGGAAAGCAGGTAAAAGAATTTTGAGGTATGTAAGAGGCACAAAAGACCTTGGCATTATGTATTCAAGTTCAGAAAATTTTAAACTCATTGGTTACACTGACAATGATAATGGAGGAAACATAGATGATAGGAAGAGCACATCTGGGTACACATTTCATTTTGGTATAGGTGTTGTTTCATGGGCTTCAAAGAAACAACCCATAGTAACTCTGTCTTTAGCAGAAGCAGAGTATGTTGCAACAACAAGTGCTGCATGTCAAGCTGTCTGGATGAGGAGAGTCTTAAAAGACTTGTCACAGAACCATCAAGAACTGACAACAATTTTCTATGGAAACAATTCAGCCATAACATTATCAAAGAATCATGTGTTTCACAAAAGAACCAAACACATCGACATAAGGTTTCATTTCATAAGAGAGTTGGTGAACAACAAGGAAATTTGTTTGGAATCTTGTAGGTCTGAAGATCAACTTGCAGACATCTTTACAAAACCATTGGCAAAGGATACTTTCCAGTATCTACATAGTTATCTTGGAATGACAAGTTCTGCACAGTGAACTTTTTCATTCACATAAAATGTCTAAGCTCTGAAACATTTTGTAATTTTTGTTTAAAAAAAAAAAATCCCAATCTGCTCATAATTAAGGGGGAGTGTTGGAAAAAGTAATTACTTGTATATCCGTATCTGAGCCCAGCCGACTTTGTCAGAGTCTATATTAGTCAATATCTTGTCAGTTAGTTTGAGAAGAGTGAAGAATCCACGTTTTGGCAATCTAAACTAGTCAAATTAATTTCTGAAGCTAAGTTTTTAGGTAGATAGTTATTACAGTCTTTAATGGTGAGTCAGTCGATTCACGTAGAAGCGATTTTCAGGTTTCTAATAAATAGAAGAAGAAGATTGTAAATTAAGTTAGTCACTAGAAATCGGAACTCGTGAGAGAACTCCAGGGTGAGAAAAGAGAGAAAGAGAAGTTGAAGCTCAAGCTTCTGTGTATGTGATTCAGTCGAAGAGCCAAAGCTTTGTAAAAGGATCAGTCGGTGATCCGACAAGTTTGTATAACCTTTGTTATTTCCATATATATATATATATATATATATATATATATATATATATATATAGATGAAATAGTTTATGGTTGAATGCATGTTTATTTGGCCGCACATTCTTTCCACATTTACTTGTTTAAATGTCTTTTACAATTACAGTCGAGTGAAAGAACAAGAATCCTTAAATTTCTCATCTTGTGAAAGTTCCAGGTTTTACAGCATAGTGGTCGACTCAAGTCTTCCTACATATTTGGGTATATGTTTTTATAAGTTATGTTAAATTGTTAATGTGTTGATTTTTACTTCATCTTATTCACAGGTGAAAAGCATTTGTAATTTATTAAGTTTTTTTAGACTAAGAAACATACTCTATAGATTTCGACTAAAACCAAGTGAACCGACAAGGTCGGTTGAGTAAATCGACTAGTGGCCGAAGTGGTCAGCTGACTAGTGGTCGAAGAGGTCAGCTAACTAGTGGTCGAAGTGAAGTAACTGACTAGAGCTCGAAGAGGTCAATCGAATAGTGGTCGAAGTGAAGTTACCGACAAGTGGTCGAAGTAACTGTCGGTAGAACCGACAAGTAAGAACTTGTTGAAGTAATTTAGTCGGGTCTAAAAGGCCAACCAAAGTTTATAAACTTGTATAGTCGGGAGTTAGAAAAGTTTCACCCGACAAGTAAAAAAAATAAAAAGAGGTCGGCATGAAAAAATTAATTTTTATTAACTGAGCGGTAAACTCAAGTTTGGTTGGCTCGGTTTTGGATAACTCTGGATATGGACTGTAAAAATTCTATGGAGTCTCTACGCACATACTAGTGCCTCTAAACGATGAAGATAATTATTATAATGCTTTATCCAGAGGTATTGTTGGCACTATCGTAGACCAACATCCATACATGCAATCTCTTGTGGAAAAACATTGCAATCACTTCATCTTCACTGTCCAACCATTCACCACTCAAAACTAGGGTTTTGTAAGTTACTATAATTCGTATATGTAATCTGATCTCAGTGTTCTAAACATTCAAAGTGGTGACTATTCATGACGCTTAAATTAATTTTATTTGTGGATACTGATGGGCTATTTTGAGCAGGTGTTTGATTGCATGAATTATCAACTTGTAAGAGACATATCTGCAAGAATACTAGAGCTATCAGAAAACGACGATCTGCACAGATTACAACAACAATGGCTACCTGACTATGACAGTGATTGCAAAAATTATAATGATCACTTGGGAAGCAACCAACTTAATGTTGAGCACTTTTGGGGTCTTTTCACCATATCAGGGATGGTATCAACGATAGTGCTATTGTTTTACACGGTTCAATGGAAATGGAATAGTTGAAAGTTCATCTTATGAGGAAAACAAAATCAGTTGGGAATTCCATAAAATTTGATGGAATATGAATCACACTCCAAACAAAGGCTTCCCGTCACTAAACAACCATCCCATTGTGATAGGTTTTGGGGTTGATTCCTAAAATCTTTTAGAGTCTGCGGTAGAACATCTACTTGTCATTAATGTCTCTTCACTGTTTTTTTTGTCCAATGTTGGAAATATTAATTACTTGCTGATTTACATAGTATGTGTAGCATATCACCTTAAGAGTTTTTCATATATAAAGTAGTCTAATTAAATTTTTGAAAATAATTTTTTAGGTAGATAGTTATTATAGTCTTTAATGTAAGTTGGTGCTTTCCAGGAAAAACAAATTTTAGTCTATGTATATATGTAGAAAAACAAAAATGAAAAATGGGAGAAGAAGAGAAGAAAAAGAGAGAAGTGTGTAATTGTGCATAGAAATGAGAAGAAGAAAGAAAACTCCGTGGAGAGTTCAAGAGCTCAAGCTCTGTGTTTTTTGGAAAGTGTTGAGAGCTAAAGCTTTGTAAAAGGTTGCAAGTATTTTCGTGGAAGCCTAAAGGTGGGATTTCCCAAGGTAATGTGTGGCAAACCTAAAAGTAAAAGGAAAAAAAAAACCATGGCAACTGTCTCCACCAAGATGCAGCTTGTCCTCATCACATTAAACCGGCATAGATCCATCTAAAAGGGGATCTACCAAGCACCGAGAGGGATCAAATCTCTCAAGGTGCTAACCATTTTTTAGAGTGAAAATGTTGAGGAAATGTGTAATCCAATGTTTATGATTTTAGTTTATTTTATGTTGTTTTATATATATGCAATTTTAAATAATTTAAAATTAATTTAAGCCGACATGTTATTTTTAATAGCATTTTATTATTTTTTATAAAGGATGTGTGTCAACTGGAGGATCACCACGAAAGAAGTTACACATCTCTCCCTATTGAGTTGTAGAATGTAATTCTTCAGTGTAATAATGACTTGAAGACTATATTCCAGACAATAGCAGAAACTTGGAGCTGATGGAGAAAATTCAATTTATGAGGAGAACCGAATCAGTTGGGAATGCCATGTGGTTTGATAGAATATGAATCACACTCCAAACTAGGCTACCTATTAACCAAGTGGGATAGTTGCACGCAACCCAATGGCATAAAATGTTTACCATTATAGTGATGTTCAATAATCAATTTTATTATTGACATTTTTACAACTTTATCTTTAAATGCTACACTGTAAGATGTTAATTAATAATAAATTTTACTATTGACATTTTCACAACCATATCTTTACATTCTACAATACAAGATGATCTTCAAAGTTAATGTTAAAACATGTACTAATTGCTAGCTTTTAAAATTAATAATAAAACTTGTGTTGCTTTTAGAGTTAACGATCAAACATGTGCTACATTAAATGGTCAGTTGGCTACGAAGAATTGTTAAGAATGCGACTATTTCTTGCAATTATAGTCAATGTGGAAGACGGAAAATGGAATATTATAAACAACTCTATATTTGGCCCCAAGGCATTCAATGATGAACTACATGTGTAACGATCTTTTAATCACGTGGATGGAGGAGTAAGGCAAAGACAAACAAGTTAAGAGATTTATAAAATTGCTTATAGGAAAAATATACATGAGTTACAAGACAGTTTAGTCTTTTAGATTTTAAAATATAGTTTTATTGAATGTATAGATTTTTCTAACTTCTTAAATTGAGTTACAATTATTTTATTAATTTAAAAAAAAAGAATGGTCAAAAGCTACTAAAAACAAGTCATAAATGAAATTATTTTATTACTTGGGATTTAAAGTAGATCAAATTTAATTCATAATTAAATGTTCAATTTCAATGGAAAGTTATTATGGGGTGAGTGTACAAAGTTGAGGGACTTTTTAGATACAATGATAGAGTGCAGTCAATCACTCTTAATCCATAAAATAGAAATCATCCCAAGCAATATCGACCCTGCCAAGCCTAGTCTCAAGGTTGCCAACATGCATTCCAATTAGGATAGTTAACAAAATCGTGCTCTCGTTGTAGTGAACAAGATCATGCTCATGTTTTAGCTAACAAAATCGTCCTCATGTCTAGTAAAACATGTTTTATGGTTAAAATAGGTCGAGCTCTTCATTTTCGCCACAACGACGCATTGAAACGATTTTGGGCGGAGCAGAACGAGCTAGGGCGAATGCATTTTGGGTGAGAAAAGGCCAACAAAATCCACCTTGGGATCAATCTCTTCCTTGTGAGGTAATTTCTTCAAATCCTCTTGCTAATTTCCCTATATTCAATAATTTTTCTGCCGTAATTTGAATTAAAACCATTTTTTTTAATTTATATTCCCATAAAGGAATTTACACGCTCAATGGAAACCAAAACCCCAATTTAATCATAAAAACCAAATCATTTTGACTATTTCCATATGTATATTCACAAGCATCCTTGTGAATCCATACCAAAATTCACATGCCCAATGGAAACTAAAACCCCATTTTACTCATAAAACACAAATTAATTTCACTATTTTCATATGCATATTTACAAGCATCCTTGTGAATCCATACCAAAATTCACAAATATGCAAACTTTGTCAAGTATATTGCAAGTTTGCATAAGCAATTTACATGCCAATGTAATCCAAAACCCTAATTAACTCATAAAAAACAAATCAACTTCACTATATGCATATGTATATTCACAAGCATCCTTGTGAATCCAAACCAAAATTAACAAATATTCAAAGTTTGTTAATTATATTGCAAGGTTGCATACACCTAAAAAAAATTCAAGTATAATTCATATCTTCCCTAAAATACATAAACAAACATGGTAAACCCTGTGCCTCTATTTGAAATATTGAAGTTGGTCGTCCAAGAACATCAATAAACACCTTCTCGTTTTGATGAAACTTCCTAATCCAAGTGTTAAAATAAGGTATAGAAGCTTCCCATGCTTAACAAATATTTCCTCTTGACTGAAGGGTACTTTTTAGTTAAGGTCAAGAAAATGAAGTTCAACAATAGGCTCTACGAATATCATGATACATAGGGAGGTTGATGTGTTTGATTACATGCCAATTACATACTATCATACATGATAGAATTTGTAATGTCCCTTTTTGAAATTTTATTAAATGACCAATTTTTTTTTCAGTTTTTTCCCAATTTTGAGCTTAACTAGTTTTGATGTCTAGACCTCCAAATTGGACCAAATGCTCCAAAATTTTCTGTGAAGGTACATGAATGATATTAGAACTTAAATATTATTTTCATATCTTTTTAATGATCCCCCAATTACTTCTGAAAACTTGTTTATGTTATGTTCAAAGTAGGATTCTTTACTAGCAAATTGGGGCTCCAATTCGCCCTAGGTAATTACCGGAAATGGCTTCACAAATGATCCCAAAGTCACACGAATTTATGAACATAGGATGGGGATTTTTAAGGGACATTTCCAAGTATAATATGCATCATGGGTCAGTTTATACATGCTGTTATGACTCTTTCCAAAACAATTCCCAAATCACAATTTCGACCCTTGGGGAAAATGCACCAAATCTTCTCCCAATGTAATTAAAATGAGTAAAATGGATTCCAATGATTAAGTAATGAACATGAGACTTTAAATAAAAATTAATGACAGTAAATCCATCATATATTTATTAGATATAAATTCCTCCATTCAAAATAATAAGCATTACCATGGCATATATCAAAATACGGTGGAAATGGTCATTGTTTTCTCATTAAAAGTCATTTTGACATACAAATCTTGGGAATTTCGACTTGAAAAATTATGAGAATGGAGAAGATAGGATATTGAAATGATTACAATAATAAATGGACAATCAAAGGCTCTCCCAATTCGAAATCATCAGCATTACAATGGTTCACAACAAGATAGTGGGGAAATGACACTATTGCTTCATTGTTCAACATTTTTACATGAATTATTTTGGGTATTTCGACCCGAGAGTATTTTGAATGTGAAATATAGATAATATAAATCATAACATAAGATAATGGGAATTATTATCTTCTCCAAAGAGATCAATAGCTCACACAAAGCGCAATCCCTCCATTGGCGTGAATACGGTGTGAAAACTGGAAATAGTTGAGAGAGAGTGCTGCAATAGAATAATCCACATGATTTCCTGTAGCATAGATATGAAAATAATAATCCATTAAAGCTCCATGAAAGACCTGAGTGGCCTCTCCAAACACCAACTTGGATGGGAATATTTCACCCTCGAAATTGGCTAAGACAATAAAACTTGTCATCCACTAGCTCTCACAATTCACAAATGATCAAAAGAGATTATCTTTGTTGCTTCCTATATTTTATAAACTTCCTTATCCTTCTAAGGTTACAAATCCATCCACAAACTCAATCCAATTTGAATTTGGGTTTGGGATCAAGATTTTCCATGTGTCCTCCCTTTCCTAGCCTTCCATCTTCCCCCAATTTGAGTAGGAACCCATTGAGCTTCCCCATTTCACATGAGAGATCTCTTGGATTCTCTATTTTGACCTGACATTTTATATATGTCAGATTTCTTCTTTCATATCTGATTTTTTTCATAGGTATCGTAGCATCTTCATCATTGTTTTCGTAGAGCTAGGGAATCTAGTCCAAGTGTCTCACTAGCTCCAAAATGACTCTTCCTTTCCCATGTACATTAAATTTCTTCTCAAATTCGACCTATGATGTATATGGAAAAATTTATTAACCTTATAAATCATCCAAGAACCTTTAGGTTTCCGATGGATTCAAAATTGCAAGAGGAGGTTGTTATTTGGTACCAAATTTCTAGCTTGTGTGGGCCCCATAGTCTCCATGTATCTCCATGATCCATTGACACCTAAATTTTCTCTTGTATTTATTTATTTATCCCATTTATTAAATTTTTATGCTATTATAATGTTCAAACATCATTTATTCCCACTCTTATTCCAAATCCCAAAGCTTCCACCCCCAACCTAGGAAACTAGTAATTTTCCTCCTTGGCAATTATTTGACCCTTAGCATTAATTTGGAAAACTCTCATGAATATGGAAAATGTGATTAGGTCATTGTGGCCCAATGAAAAATTTGGGACATGAAAAATCCTCCCTTCCCAATATTGCTTGCCCTCAATCCATTTCAAACATGGGTGTTGAAGAACTTGCTTTTTGTATGGTTCTTTAAAGTTGCCACTGAGTTTCCCAACTTTGAGTCTTTGAGATTCCATGAATATTTTCAAGAGGAAACACCATGATTATTGCTGCACTACTATGATTAAAATCAATTTATTAAGTGGGGAATCCATCCGCCATACTTCTTGTTTCCCAAAAATATTGAAATCAATGGGACTAAAAACTATCCCAAGGTCCCATTGCTTGTATTTGACTCCAAAAATTAAGAGTTCTCTCCAACCCATACCATTAGGAAAGATAATTCCATGATCCCATTTTCTTTTATGAATTATTCCAAACATCACAATTACATAATATATATCATCAAAGTACATAACAAAATAATAAAAATGTACATCAAGGAGGTGCCTCATCAAAAAATCATGAAAGTTATTATACCTCCAAGTAAGTAGACCACCAGTTTCCAAGTGCATACAAGCTTCAAGTGACCAATCAAATATGATCCAATGACATAGGCGAGGATCCCATGTCCTATAATGCTGCTCCCAAAGAATGTCATATGCATCAAAATAATAATCATCCACATGTTCTTTCATCCAAGAAGTGAATGAAGAACCTCCACCAAAATATGAACCAAATAATGAGCAAAAAATACAAGGAGACTTCAAATGAATCAGAGAAGTATCACCCATACATCCATTAAAGAGAGAATCATAAATATATAACAAAGTATGTGGTTGGAAACAAAAATGTTCTCAAATCGTAAATCTATTCACCTTAGTGTTGGATGAATTTGCTCCAACATCAAATGAACCAAGTGTTGAGCAAGAAAAACCATGAGTCTTCAAGTGACTCAAATGCATATCATAGGTGCATCCATGTAGATGTGCATCATCATAAAGTAACAAAGGATTCTGTTTCAAATTTGAATAAGAATGTGCTCCAACCATGTCATCATAAAAAATAAATCTGAGAGTTCCATAATCCTCATGTGGCACCATAAAAAAGAACTCTTTCACCCATACTTCATTGTGACTTATGCTGCAAAACATGGAATTGTAGGATGTAGGAGAATGAAATAAATCACCCAAATGATCAAAAAGTGCATAAGTTTCATCATGGGAAGGATCCATATGGTTAGTATCATGCAGCTCCTTCAAAAGTGTGAAACCTTTGTCATAGTTTGGTTTCAATGTAGATGAATCATGCTCTTGTTTGAAAATTGCATAACCTTCATCAAGAGACAATTCAAGTTCCTCTTCCACCACATCAAGTGTTTGGATCTATTCAAGTTCATCTTCAAATAGATCAAGCACATTCAAATTTATACATTTTTCATGATACACCATGTCATGAGAATCCTCCAAGCAATGTACCATATGACAATCTGAAACATGGGAGGGTGAACAAGTATCTTACAGGTTCTCTAGAAGTTGCTCATTTTGAATTTGGAGATTATGAATATCCTCATTATTATTCAAGTATGCTTCATGTAAACATTCATTAAGCTCAACCAGATTGTTTCTATAAAAAATAAAAGACATGAAATTACCTTCAATGTTGCACATTGCTCTTTGAATCTTCTCCATGTCTTCAAGGAAGGATGGATCCTCCAATGAAGAAATTTTCCAACAAGAATTTGACACCAATGCTTTAGTGTCATGTAGTATTATAAGGGCCTCTTGGACCTTATTTTCATTAATATTTAAGGAAACTTCAATAAATTTAGGCTCTTGCAAATGAACCTCCTCATCTTCTTCCTTCTTGCTTGGACCAACTTCATGAATCTCAAGTGGTGATGGGAAAGTTGATCTTGTTTCTTCTTCAACTGCTACAAGGTCTTCATTTTCATGTTTACTATAAATTTGGCTTGTAGAAACATTTTGAAATATGATCACTGTGTCACCAACATAGATTTGTGAGCACCCATCAGTAGGTACTCCTTCATAGTTCAAGCATCCATCAGTAGATGCTCTTTGTTTCATATCCAAGTTAGAATGTTCTCAAAATGATCTTTCTATTTTCAATAGAAACTTATTCATACTTATGTGATGTATCTTTATCTATTTTAGAGTCACTTGGGAGTGAATTTCGATCCTCTTCATGTACTACTTCTACTTCACCTATTTTAGAACTAGGTGGTCCATGGGTCTTCTCCTTTTACTCCTTCAAGCAAGCTGATGCATTTTTCCCCTTGGTTTTCTTAAAATCAATATATTTTTTCCAACTTTGGATAGCCAAAAATTTGAATCCTTTCATAATATTATTGGTAATTTATTCAAGCATAGGTTACATGATTTTTATTATCTCCTCACCATGATATGAGGTTCTCTTTTCATGCCTAGTCATAGTTTCCCCAAAAAATTGCCTTCTTCTCCTACTTTTTTTCCCTCTTCAACAAAAGCACTTTTGGTTTCAATATATAATGGTGGTACCTGAATTTCTGTAGTGATAAATATCAGACCAAATCAGGTGCCAAGATCATGATCTGATACCAATGTAATGTCCCTTTTTGAAAATTTATTAAATGACCAATTTTTTCACTTTTCCCCCAATTTTGAGCTTAACTAGTTTTGATGTCTAGACTTCCAAATTGGACCAAATGCTCCAAAATTTTCTCTGAAGGTACATGAATGATGTTATAACTTAAATATTATATCAATATATATTTAATTACCCCCCAATTACTTTTGTAAACTTTTTTAATGTTTTGTTCAAAGTGGGATTCTTTACTAGCAAATTGGGGCTCCAAATTCCCCCTAGGTAATTGCCGAAAATGGCTTCACAAATGATCCCAAAGTCACTCGAATTTATTAATAGAGGATGGGGATGTGTAAGGGCCTTTTAAAATTCTCATATGCATCACAATTCACTTTATATAGGATTTTATGACTCTTTCCAAAACAACTCCCAAATCACAATTTCGACCTTTGGGGAAAAGGCACCAAATCTTCTCCCAATGCAATTAAAATGAGTAAAATGGATTCCGATGCTTAAGTAATGAAAATGAGACTTGAAATAAACATTAATTATATTCCATACATCATACATTTATTAGAGATACATTCCTCCATTCTAAATAATAAGCATTATCATGGCATATATCAAAATAGAGTGGAAATGGTCATTCTTTGCTCATTAAAAGTCATTTTGACACACAAATATTGGGAATCTCGACTTGAAAATTTATGAGAATGAATAAAATATCATATTTAATGGATTAAAATCAGAAATGGAAAATTAAAGGCTCTCCCAATTCTAAATCACCAGCATTACAATGGTTCACAACAAGATAGTGGGGAAATGACACTATTTCTTTATTGTTTAACATTTTTACATGAATTATTTTGGGTATTTTGAACTGAGAGTATTCTAAACATGAAACAAAGAGAATTTAAATCATAATATAATATAATGGGCATTATAATATTCCCCAAAGATATCAATAGCTCACCCAAAGCGCAATCCCTCCATCGGCATGAATACGATGTGAAAACTGGAAATAGTTGAGAGAGAGTGATGCAACAGAAGAATCCACATGATTTCCTGTAGCTTAAACCTGAAAATAAGAATCCATTAAATCTCCATGAAATACCTGAGTGGAATGTCCAAACACCAACTTGGATGGGAATATTTCACCCTTGAAATTGACTAAGGCAAGAAAACTAGTCATCCAGTAGCTCTCACAATTCACAAATGATAAAAAGCCATTATATTGGTTGATTATTGTATTTTATAAAATTCCTTGGACTTCTAAGGTTCCCAATCCATCCAAAAACTCAATACAATTCGAATTTGGGTGTGGGCTCAAGATTTTCCATGTGTCCTCCCTTTCCTAGCCTTCCATCTTCCCCCAATTTGAGTAGGAACCCATTGAGCTTCCCAAAATCACATGAGAGCTCTCTTGGATGCTATATTTTTACCTGACATGTCATATATATCATATTTCATCCTTCTGTTGCAGCTGCAACATTTTTCCCAAATTTCTAAAAAATTTTGGACCCTCCTTTACTTTGGATTAGTTCAGTCCTTTTCTTGGTTTCATCCTGTTGAGTTTAGCTTATGGATTTTGAATCGCCTTCATGGGAGTTGAGTGCTTTCAATTGACTGGTTTCTCGTCGTTTTCATGCCTTAATTTTCATCGTGGTTGAGCCCCTTGCTATTTTTGCAAAACTCTTGCAAAGCTTTCGTTTTAAAGTTTTTTGTAGCGGGAGTTAGTTGGTTGACAAGCCCGCCGTTGCGGGTGTGTTTCGGATCCTCCAAACCTGTGGTCGAGCCGCCATTGCGGGTGTCCTTCAATTCTTAATTTTCATGCCCGGGCCACAGCTGCGGGTGCTGTTCAAATCTCGGTTTAGTATTGTTGACCTGCTATTGCGGATGATTGCCGGAACTTGGTGATTTCGTTCCACCCCGCCGTTGCAGGCCTTTTTCGGATCTCAGCTTTTTGTTTCACGCCGACCGTGTGAAGGTTGGTGGTTTTGTTTCGCTGTGGCGGGGGAGTTCCCATATATTTATGTTGCGGACGTGTTTTCATTCCGCGTCGGAGGGGGGTAAGAACTTCCGTCTCCGCCGTTGCGGATCAATGGGAAGTCCGAAGATTTTGTATATCGCCGAACCATGCTATGTAGAGTTTCTTTTCTTCGTGCGGTGATGAAGTATGGATGATGGGCCGCCGTTGCGGGGTTCGCCAAACTCCTGGTCGCCCGACAAATGAATCCGCTGCCGCCCGACCATGTTTTAATCATATGACTTATGTTGTGCGTTGCGGGTGATGGAGAAGTGAGTATGGTCCGCCGTTGCGGAGAGGAGTAGCTTTAGTCGCCCGCTGAGACTTTCCTGTCCGCCCCGACGGACTTGAATTCTCGCACGTGCGAGGGTTTTATATATGCGGGGAGGTATTTTGGGTTTTTTATTGTGGTTTTATCACGTCCAAGCTGTCAACACTGTCGAGCTCGCGAGTCGTGTGGAAGCATCGTACCGGTACTCGCGTCCAGCTGTTGATTAAAGGCTCCATCGTTGTCGCCATTTCGTTTGCGCACTCCTTCCAGGTAGGTTCTTAAACCCCTCTTTTCAAGGTTTCGGTTGGGCTACTTAGGATGTGTATAATGTAGAAGTTACGGCCCGTAGTTCCGTTTTGCTCACAAACGGGGTTTTTATATCCGCGGCTAGGGTTGTCGGTTTCGTTTCCCCAGTAGTTGCGCCCGCGTTTTATCTTTTTGGGGTGGATAACTTGTGCGGTTAGAAGGATTGGTTTTTTCCCTTTTATAAGGCCCGCGTTTTCATCTACCTCCTCTGTTTAGTTCATCCCTAGCAATAGAGGAAGACACGGTGCAGGCGGCCGTTATGCCGCCTGCACCTGGTTATTTCTTGCTATGATAAGGGCCTTGAAACTTTGGGTAGGGTTTTCACCGATTTATTTATGATAGAGGGCCGGCTGTCCGTTTTTCTATTTTTCAAGCCCTAATCCTCGCCTCCGCGCTGCGCATTTACCATTGTCGGCCACCGTGAAGCCCTAGGGCCGTGCCGAAGTTATTTTTGAAGTTTGGGGGTAGAATGAGTGATGGCGCTCAAGGGGTTCCTCTGTGTGAAGACTTGCTTTGGTTTTCCGCGGTTTATAGTCGCAGCAATGTAAAGCCATGCCCGCGATAACATGAGTTTTACCGTAGAACCATGTTTGAGATCGGATTTTTTGTAGTCATGTGCCCTACTTTTGAAAATTATGCTTTTGCACTGCATATCTTTTTTAAATAACATCCTGTGAAATCATGAATTTTGATAATAGGCCGTGGAATGAATAATGCTAGCAGTATTAGAACCTTGCTTGTTATATTGCAGAAATAATCTGAGTTTTGTACTGATAGTTCAGATAGTCATGATATAGATTGGTTATGCATATATGTGTTGCTTTCTTACTTACACACTGATATAAGATAATAGCATAGCTCAACAGGTTGCATAACTAGTTCAAATCCTTCAATGAAAAGAACCTATGTCTGATATCGTTGTAGCCACATAGACAAATGGAGAAAGAATAAACTGCTTCTCAATATTTTCAAATTTGAATTGCTTAATATCACGATGTTTTACATTGCAGGAAGATTTCAAGATGTCCATGAGACAGAAAAAGAAGGCCCCTGTGGTAGAGGAACAAACAACAATAGAGGCTGATCTACCAACTGAATACATATATGAGGATACACAGTGTGTCACAGGTTTGGACCCTGAGTATAAGTGGGGAGACATACACAGAATGATTTCCCGTAGGGAAGTCCCAGATATGGTCCTGGAGGAGGAACATATCTACGCAAACATAGAGAAGTTTGCAATCATGAAGGTTGCCACCAGGCCCGAAATGTTTCCATGTGCTGAGTTGATGAGGTGGATCCTTCCACACACAAACCATGGTTCAATGCTGATATGCAATGTTGAAGGTCAAGGCTATGCTTCCTTTAGCCCTGGATATGTGGCCTTAGCCTACCACTTGCCTGAGCATCAAGTTTTCTTGTCCAATGAGTGGTTGGACAATCTCAGGATGGATCTGATAGAGACCATGAGGAAAATGCTATTACCAGGGAAGCTCTATAGACATAGAGCTACTGAAGATTATGACACAACCACCCTTAGACCCCGTACAGATTCATAGCTCTCATGTTGAATAGGATCTTCGGGAGGGCCAATGGTAAATTATTCAAATTCGAATGGATACCCCTGATGTTCTATGTGGCCACTGAAGGGACCATATTCAACTGGTCCGGCCTGGTATCTAGTAGTTTGTCTTCCTGTATAGCTGCAGCAAAAGGAGGAGTACAACAGAAAAAATCCGAGTTTTATATGAGCTCGATCCTAATTGACTGCATAATATGCCACCAGCCCTTCCCCGGGCTCAAATGTGTTTGGGACAGGAACAGAATGCCCGTATATGCAGCCTTTAATCTACCGGGGGCTCATCAATACCATAGTTACTACCGAGAAATTTGTGAGCATTTTATCATGCCTCTGCACACTCTTGTCTTCCAAAAAGAATGTGACTGCATGTCTAAAGAAGCCATGCAGGTAATAGAGGAATACGGTGATTATTTCTTGACAGAGAACGGAATGTATCTGAGAATGTTTGGTGGGTCAAGGACACCTTATCTGCTGCCCAAGTACGCAACAGATTATATCATTCATAAGGAGGATGTTAGACAGATATTTATTGACGGAGTTGGTCATTTCTTATTTTCAAAGAAGAAGGATGTCTATCCTCCCTTACCATTTAACGTAGGCAGCTATAGTTTTGCCAATGTAAAACAAGCTCCTGAATTTATAGAGGAACTAGAAAAGTTCCATTTTGGGGAGATGACCTTCAGGAGAAATGACACTCATGAAAGAATGGCTGAGCATTGCAGAAAGCACAAGGTGTTCTATGAGTACACCCATCATTTCAACAATGATGAATCCGTGTTCAGAAGAGCCCCGAACTTGACAGCGCTCAATAAAAGATTCAAACCAAAGCACTCCACCAAAGGTGGGAAAGGGTCTGAACAGGAGAAGGCTGAGCAGGCTAAGGCTGAAGATACAGCCCAAAGAATAAGAGAGGAAGCTCAGAGGTTAGAAGAGGAAGCTACGGAATGGCTCCAGAAAGGAGAAGAGGAAAAGAGGAAAGCTGCCCAAGATGCAGCTGAAAAAGTAGAGGAAACAGCTAGAGAAACAGAGGAGGCTGCTAAGCAAGCAGCTGAGGAAGCCCAGAAAAGGCTAAATGAAGAGCTTCGAAAACAGGAAGCTGAAAAGACAGAATTGACACAACAACAGGTCCCTGAGTCACAAGCAGAGCAAAGTCAAGGTGAGGAAAACCCTGAGACACAGGCCTTGCCAATGTCCACTACTATCACTCCTATAACTCCCATGCTTCAGTTAATGCCCTTTGCACACAAAAAGGGGGAAGAAGTCCCTGATTTTAGCACGGTATACTATGATAGGGCTACCAAAAGGATTATGAGGAGAACTGAGCAAAAGATAGAGGCTGAAGGAATGACCAGCACAATGATAACTAATAAAGCTGTGATGGTCGGGACAGATAAAGATCCAAAGTTTGTCATAAGGGCTGGCAGGGCAGCAATAGACGCTACCGAGGACAATGTAGATCGAATGATGAAGGAGATAGAATCAACCAAGAAAACCCCCGCTCAGCTGAAGGACACCCTCAGGAAGGAAAGAGAAGATGGAAATAGGTTGAAAAGAAAATATGAGCATGTGCTTAAGGAAATGGAAGCCACGAAGAGCGAAATCCATGCCATTCAACAAGAAGCCCTGGGAAAAGCCCAGCAGGAGATTCAAGTTTGAAAGGATGAAAAGGAGCAGCTGAGGGTAAAGATGGAAGACCTGATGGAGCAACAAAAGATCATATATGAATCCAATGCCTTGAGCATTAAGGAGCTGGAAAAGCAGCTGGAAGAAGCAAAGGCACAGCAGGTAAATCTGTAGCCAGTTAAAGATCACATCTTGGCTCAGAAAGCTAAGGTGCTGCACCTGCAGAATGCTCTAGAGGAAGAAAGGTGTCAGGTCCTCCAGATCGATGGCAGACTGGATGAAATTTTAGACACAGCTTCTTATTTTGTGGACAGGTCACAAGACATACTTGAAGTACTGACTTCAAGGATAACCCGGATGGAGGATGACAATGTAGTCCCAGCTGAGCTAGTAGTCAAAGATAAACAAGCTTTGAAACGGGACCATGACCTGATAGAATTTGCCGTCAACACTGCAGAATATTTTCAGAAGAATGTCAAGAAAACAAAGGTAGCATGCTCCGAATTCTTTAGAAGAGCCCTGGTTGCCTACAATCGTTGTCAGGCAGAAGCTGGGTAGAGATTACAAGAGTTCCCAACTCATGATGCATTCGCAGAAATGTTGCAGAAAAGGAAACAAGATGAGGAAGCCAAAGTGCAATGCATCAGTGCTATTGATGAACAAATCCTCAGAAATGAAATAGGCCACTCGTCCATTAGCGTACAGCTCTTGGAGGAACAGGTACGGTTGAACCCAGCCAGAATTGATTCCATTCGGAAGCAAGCTGACAAATTCGAGCTGAACATTCAGTTTCTGGAACCTAGCTCGTTTGAGAGTCTCGCTGCTGAAGCAGCAGCATGGAGAAAGTTCTTGGAAGACCAAGCGGCACCCTCCTTATGAGAAGGACCGGTCAAACTTTGTATAATTTAATATTTTGTAAAGATTGTGGGAAATTGAAACGTTGGGGAGCCCAAAGGTCACTTTGGGCAACCCAACCATTTTTGCTTTTTGTATAAAACTAGGGAAGGTAGACAAAGAATAGGGCTTTTTCCCAGTTAGACTGGAGGACTTATTGTAAGAAGAACTACTTCATTTTGCAATAAAGAGTTGGTTTTCCTGTTGGAGAAAGAACTGTGAAGTGTTCCAAATGCTGTACCATGGACGGCGGAAAGATGAATTACTTTGTTTTTCAGCTTATGTCTGTGAATTGTGAGATTGTTCTAACTTTATGACTTATGTCTGGTTGAATAATTTCTGATTTTATTTATGGAAATTTCACTTAGAGTAATGCATGTGTTTGTATATAACAATTGGCTATCTGGTTGTTAGAATATTTTCTCACTCATGTGTTGTAAACGTAAATAACAGTTATCTGTAATTTTGTTTATCATACATGAAAGTAGTACATTACTCACAAATAATCATTTTCTGGCTCCTCGGGGATAGATAGTTAGTCATCTCATTTCATAGTTGCATATGTGGTTTAGATGTTTGTGGATATAAGACGAGATGTAGGAACCTGCGCAGCACATTGTGTCGTTCCTTGCATCTTTATCACCCTGCATGGTTAAGATAGGCATATGCATTGCATATATTAAGTCAAAATACAAATTCCGGTGGACCGGGCCGCAACCGGTAAACCCTTGTTGTCACTTTGACCTACGGTAGCCAGACCGTAAACCAGACGGATTCCCTATACCAAACAGTCAGCGGGCTAGTTGGGAACGCTGATTGGGGAGAATCCCTTACTGTTGCCGCTTGCGAATTTCCAGGCCCCAACAGTTTTGGCGCTAGAAGGAGGGCCGCCAGAAAAGGCTGGCCGTGGAACTAATTTTCCCGAGACTACCCTACCAGCAGAGTTATGTTTTGAAGCTTTCAATCTCACCCAAGTTTGAGGTTTCCTATCCTTGAAACCCTGTTTTCCTAAGTGGTTTTTTGTTGCTCATGCTCATGGCTGGGAATCAACCTAACCCCTTGCCAGCTTGGAGAGCTAGGTCGCCTCTAAACTTGAATCCTCCTTTACACAATTTGCCTCAAGCCTTCGACAAGCTTTTACCTAAGTTTGACCCTGCGGACAACATTGTTGTATATGACCACCTTCAAAGCTTTTACCTAGCGCTAGAAGGGCTAAGGGCTGGAGAGCATGAAGACGTAGTGTGCAGGATTTTTCCTCATACTCTGAAAGGATCAGCAGCATCATGGTATTTTGGACTACCTGTAAATTCCATTCCTGATTGGGATACTTTTGAAATTTTTTTTAGAAATAAATACACAACCCAGAAGACTCATGCCTCGTTGATGAAAGGGCTTGGTTTGTTGAGGAAAGAGAAGAATGAGAAGGTACGAAGTTTCACTCAAAAATTTTCACTGTACCTAAATTTTTTTTCTGTTGTGGACAGACCCTCATATAAAGTCTTAAGTGAGTATTATACCTCAGCCCTAGGACCTGAGCTGGCTATGTTTTCCAAGATAAAAGTCAAGCCTACATTGGTGGAAACTTATCAAGAGGCTGAAATAGTAGAGGCTGAAAGTGAGAGTATAGACGACTATCCTGACCCAGTTGAAGGGAAAACTATCGTAAAAAGAAGCTCACTGCTGTTTAAACCTAAAGAAGATCAACCACATGATTACCTTGAGATGATGAAAGTGCTTCAGAAGCTTTCCAACCGAGTTGTAGAATTGGAAAAGGAAAGGGACGTTCAAATAACAAATAAGCCTCCCCATCCCAGAAAAGAGAGTGACAACCAATGGCAAGTTTCCCCACCACCAAACGTGGCATCAATAAACATAACAGAAATGGGAGGAGACAATTTCTGTACCTTTCATCAACAACCCCACTCGGAGAAGAGGTGTCCTCAATGGATACATTCGATGACACGGGTGATGAATAAATTGTTGGATCCAGAATTGACTAGGCACAGTGGTGAGGAAGAAAAGAGGAAACAGACCATAGAAAAGAAAGAGGATGATACTATGTTTTCATGGAATGGAGTTTCACTGTTTAGCATTGAAGAAACTGCTCCCCAACCTCAGCATACACTCACAACCACAAAGAATGAGAACCTGGCCATTGAGAACAATGCAATAATGTCAAAGGTTCAGGATTTACAAGAGGAGATAAAGGGACAGGCTGATATGAGGGCTAAAGACGACTCACCTAAAGATGTTCAAGGCAAACAGGAAACAGAGCTACCCATCAGACTTACCAAACTTGTGGGAGATGACGAAGAAAACACAATTGGTAAGCTAAAGGAAGGGTTGCCCACAACAAACCAACCAGTCGAAGAAAAGGGCGAGCTCATCAAGACCATGAAAACCAGCGCTCCACCTTTCCTTGTGACTCTTGAAATTTTAAATCATAATGTCCATAATTGTTTGGTAGATTCCGGATCATCCACAAATGTTATGCCTCTGGTAGTCTGCAAAAAACTCAATGGACAGATCAAGCCTACTCTTTGGGATGTCACACAACTTGACAAAACTAGTGTCAAGGTAGTAGGAGAGATGAAGAACGTGATGATTCAGCTGTCTGCAAACAAAAGGATATGCCATTACATTGACATCATAGTAGCAGACATTCCTGATGGTTATGGGATGATTCTAAACAGAGATTGGACAGCGAGACTAAATGGGTACTTTGCTTCAGATTGGTCTCATTTGTGGTTACCCCAGAAGGGCAGCCCAAACTTGATTAAGATTCTTAGAGAGCCTTTTATGAAAAACAATGTTACTGAGTTGGGGGAAGGAAACGAATCTGCTGATTCTGTTTTGGGAAACTACCTTACTGAGCTCAAGCTAGAACACCATTCCTCAAAAAGGGCCAACCCTGTGATGGACACTCAGTCTGAGCTCCTTCAACTCCCTCAGGCTGAGAGAAAGGATGCAGAATTATAGATATGGGTTCCATCTCAATAACTGCACAGCTGGACCATGGTTAGACAATTCAGGTCTGAAATCCCGCTCATTCCTAGTTCTTTAAATGTGAAAATTCTTGGGATGGGCAAATTTTTGAAATTTTGTTTTGATGTTTTTCTTTTGTACATAAATAAATTGCTTTGTTTTCTTAATGCTAGATGCTTTCTTGGTTTTAGTACTTTAATGCTTTCTTTATTGTTATGCTGTTATTTTCTTACGGTTTTGCTAGTTTTCTTTGTTTTTGAATAAGAGGCAAACTTTTGGATGCAATGGAGACATCAGGAGTCTGTATTAACTAAATCATGAGCAAGAGGACTGTGTTTTAAAGTGCAAATAATCTTCTAGCAGCTGTATTCCTAACAGGCAGTGCACTCATTTGAAGTCTTACTTAATCCCTGTAAATAACTGAGAAGTAAAAAGGGTCTGAAGTACTATTTAGAGGCTCCATCCACTTCACATCTTAAACACCCAAGGGGGTGACAGCACTAGACCTGCGGGATGGAAACAAAGTGACACAGTTTATCATATATAAATGATCCCATGCTATGAATTAAGAAAAGGGCCAAAAGCTCTTAAGAGTCACTTCCTCCAAAGGAACAAAGCATAATCATAGCAAAGCTCTAAAAAGCATAAATCTCAAAGCATAAAGTAACAAATGGCCACAAGATCCTCTCCATCCGTGAATTGAAATAAAAATATATCATTCACACAAAAGGACACTATGGGATAGAGGATCCTGAATTAAAAAAAAAAAATAAAAAATTCAGTAAGAAAGGCCTGCAGGAGGACTCATATCGAAGAACTAAAGTTCAGAAAGCACAAAAGTGCAAAATGGCATGGGAATGAGGAACAAAAGGATAATACTGTTCACTTTCTGTCAAAATCCTGTGGTGTCAAAGCTGTAAACCCCAAAGGGCAGGTAAAATGAACTCCATTTATTTTGGCCTCCAAAGAGTTATTCAGACTTGAAACACTACTGGTGTTACCCTTTCTCGAAAAGAGAGGCTTCTTATAATGAATGAGATGCATAATCAGATTGGATTAGGAATGCATATGTCTAGAAGATTCCAGTTTTAATTCATGCAGTTTAAAGCTTAGGGAGAAATTTAATTCAGAGATCTGGGGTTCACCAGGTAGTCGCCAATTGTTGCAGCTGCAACATTTTTCCCAAATTTCTAAAAAATTTTGGACCCTCCTTTACTTTGGATTAGTTCAGTCCTTTTCTTGGTTTCATCCTGTTGAGTTTAGCTTATGGATTTCGAAGCGCCTTCATGGGAGTTGAGTGCTTTCAATTGACTGGTTTCTCGTCGTTTTCATGCCTTAATTTTCATCATGGTTGAGCCCCTTGCTATTTTTGCAAAACTCTTGCAAAGCTTTCGTTTTAAAGTTTTTTGTAGCGGGAGTTAGTTGGTTGACAAGCCCGCCGTTGCGGGTGTGTTTCGGATCCTCCAAACCTGTGGTCGAGCTGCCATTGCGGGTGTCCTTCAATTCTTAATTTTCATGCCCGGGCCGCAGTTGCGGGTGCTGTTCAAATCTCGGTTTAGTATTGTTGACCCGCTATTGCGGATGATTGCCGGAACTTGGTGATTTCGTTCCCCCCCGCCGTTGCAGGCCTTTTTCGGATCTCAGCTTTTTGTTTCGCGCCGACCGTGCGAAGGTTGGTGGTTTTGTTTTGCCGTGGCGGGGGAGTTCCCATATCTTTATGTTGCGGACGTGTTTTCATTCCGCGTCGGAGGGTGGTAAGAACTTCCGTCTCCGCCGTTGCGGATCAATGGGAAGTCCGGAGATTTTGTATATTGCCGAACCATGCTATGTAGAGTTTCTTTTCTTCGTGCGGTGATGAAGTATGGATGATGGCCCGCCGTTGTGGGGGTCGCCAAACTCCTGGTCGCCCGAAAAATGAATCCGCTGCCGCCCGACCACGTTTTAATCGTATGACTTATGTTGTGCGTTGCGGGTGATGGAGAAGTGAGTATGGTCCGCCGTTGCAGAGAGGAGTAGCTTTAGTCGCCCGCTGAGACTTTCTTGTCTGCCCCGATGGATTTGACTTCTCGCACGTGCGAGGGTTTTATATATGTGGGGAGGTATTTTGGGTTTTTTCTTGTGGTTTTATCGCGTCCAAGCTGTCAACACTGTCGAGCTCGCGAGTCGTGTGGAAGCATCGTACCGGTACTCGCGTCCAGCTGTTGATCGAAGGCTCCATCGTTGTCGCCATTTCGTTTGCGCACTCCTGCCAGGTAGGTTCTTAAACCCCTCTTTTCAAGGTTTCGGCTGGGTTACTTAGGATGTGTATAATGTAGAAGTTACGGCCCGTAGTTCCGTTTTGCTCACAAACGGGGTTTTTATATCCGCGGCTAGGGTTGTCTGTTTCGTTTCCCCAGTAGTTGCGCCCGCGTTTTATCTTTTTGGGGTGGATAACTTGTGCGGTTAGAAGGATTGGTTTTTTCCCTTTTATAAGGCCCACGTTTTCATCTACCTCCTCTGTTTAGTTCATCCCTAGCAATAGAGGAAGACACGGTGTAGGCGGCCGTTATGCCGCCTGCACCTGGTTATTTCTTGCTATGATAAGGGCCTTGAAACTTTGGGTAGGGTTTTCACCGATTTATTTATGATAGAGGGCCGGCTTCCCGTTTTCCTACTTTTCGAGCCCTAATCCTCGCCTCCGTGCTGCGCATTTACCATTGTCGGCCACCGTGAAGCCGTAGGGCCGTGCCGCAGTTATTTTCGAAGTTTGGGGGTAGAATGAGTGATGGAGCTAATGGGGTTCCTCTGTGCGAAGACTTGCTTTGGTTTTCTGCGGTTTATAGTCACAGCAATCTAAAGCCATGCTCGTGATAACATGAGTTTTACCGTAGAACCATGTTTGAGATCGGATTTTTTGTAGTCATGTGCCCTACTTTTGAAAATTATGCTTTTGCACTGCATATATTTTTTAAATAACATCCTGTGAAATCATGAATTTTGATAATAGGCCGTGGAATGAATAATGCTAGTAGTATTAGAACCTTGCTTGTTATATTGCAGAAATAATCTGAGTTTTGTACTGATAGTTCAGATAGTCATGATATAGATTGGTTATGCATATATGTGTTGCTTTCTTACTTACACACTGATATAAGATAATAGCATAGCTCAACAGGTTGCATAACTAGTTCAAATCCTTCAATGAAAAGAACCTATGTCTGATATCGTTGTAGCCACATAGACAAATGGAGAAAGAATAAACTGCTTCTCAATATTTTCAAATTTGAATTGCTTAATATCACGATGTTTTACATTGCAGGAAGATTTCAAGATGTCCAGGAGATAGAAAAAGAAGGCCCCTGTGGTAGAGGAACAAATAGCAATAGAGGCTGATCTACCAACTGAATACATATATGAGGATACACAGTGTGTCACAGGTTTGGACCCTGAGTATAAGTGGGGAGACATACACAGAATGATTTCCCGTAGGGAAGTCCCAGATATGGGCCTGGAGGAGGAACATATCTACGCAAACATAGAGAAGTCTGCAATCATGAAGGTTGCCACCAGGCCCGAAATGTTTCCATGTGCTGAGTTGATGAGGTGGATCCTTCCACACACAAACCATGGTTCAATGCTGATATGCAATGTTGAAGGTAAGGGCTATGCTTCCTTTAGCCCTGGATATGTGGCCTTAGCCTACCACTTGCCTGAGCCTCAAGTTTTCTTGTCCAATGAGTGGTTGGACAATCTCAGGATGGATCTGATAGAGACCATGAGGAAAATGCTATTACCAGGGAAGCTCTATAGACATAGAGCTACTGAAGATTATGACACAACCATCCTTAGACCCCGTAATGTTGAATAGGATCTTCGGGAGGGCCAATGGTAAATTATTCAAATTCGAATGGATACCCCTGATGTTCTATGTGGCCACTGAAGGGACCATATTCAACTGGTCCGGCCTGGTATCTAGTAGTCTGTCTTCCTGTATAGCTGCAGCAAAAGGAGGAGTACAACAGAAAAAATCCGAGTTTTATATGAGCTCGATCCTAATTGACTGCATAATATGCCACCAGCCCTTCCCCGGGCTCAAATGTGTTTGGGACAGGAACAGAATGCCCGTATATGCAGCCTTTAAGCTACTGGGGGCTCATCAATACCATAGTTACTACCGAGAAATTTGTGAGCATTTTATCATGCCTCTGCACACTCTTGTCTTCCAAAAAGAATGTGACTGCATGTCTGAAGAATCCATGCAGGTAATAGAGGAATACGGTGATTATTTCTTGACAAAGAACAGAATGTATCTGAGAATGTTTGGTGGGTCAAGGACACCTTATCTGCTGCCCAAGTACGCAACAGATTATATCATTCATAAGGAGGCTGTTAGATAGATATTTATTGACGGAGTTGGTCATTTCTTTTTTTCAAAGAAGAAGGCTGTCTATCCTCCCTTACCATTTAAAGTAGGCAGCTATAGTTTTGCCAATGTAAAACAAGCTCCTGAATTTATAGAGGAACTAGAAAAGTTCCATTTTGGGGAGATGACCTTCAGGAGAAATGACACTCATGAAAGAATGGCTGAGCATTGCAGAAAGCACAAGGTGTTCTATGAGTACACCCATCATTTCGACAATGATGAATCCGTGTTCAGAAGAGCCCCGAACTTGACAGCACTCAATAAAAGATTCAAACCAAAGCACTCCACCAAAGGTGGGAAAGGGTCTGAACAGGAGAAGGCTGAGCAGGCTAAGGCTGAAGATACAGCCCAAAGAATAAGAGAGGAAGCTCAGAGGTTAGAAGAGGAAGCTGCGGAATGGCTCCAGAAAGGAGAAGAGGAAAAGAGGAAAGCTGCCCAAGATGCAGCTGAAAAAGCAGAGGAAACAGCTAGAGAAACAGAGGAGGCTGCTAAGCAAGCAGCTGAGGAAGCCCAGAAAAGGCTAAATGAAGAGCTTCGAAAACAGGAAGCTGAAAAGACAGAATTGACACAACAACAGGTCCCTGATTCACAAGCAGAGCAAAGTCAAGGTGAGGAAAACCCTGAGACACAGGCCTTGCCAATGTCCACTACTATCACTCCTACAACTCCCATGCTTCAGTTAATGCCCTTTGCACACAAAAAGGGGGAAGAAGTCCCTGATTTTAGCACGGTATACTATGATAGGGCTACCAAAAGGATTATGAGGAGAACTGAGCAAAAGATAGAGGCTGAAGGAATGACCAGCACAATGATAACTAATAAAGCTGTGATGGTCGGGACAGATAAAGATCCAAAGTTTGTCATAAGGGCTGGCAGGGCAGCAATAGACGCTACAGAGGACAATGTAGATCGAATGATGAAGGAGATAGACTCAACCAAGAAAACCTCCGCTCAGCTGAAGGACACCCTCAAGAAGGAAAGAGAAGATGGAAATACGGTGAAAAGAAAATATGAGCATGTGCTTAAGGAAATGGAAGCCACGAAGAGCGAAATCCATGCCATTCAACAAGAAGCCCTGGGAAAAGCCCAGCAGGAGATTCAAGTTTGAAAGGATGAAAAGGAGCAGCTGAGGGTAAAGATGGAAGACCTGATGGAGCAACAAAAGATCATATATGAATCCAATACCTTGAGCATTAAGGAGCTGGAAAAGCAGCTGGAAGAAGTAAAGGCACAGCAGGTAAATCTGCAGCCAGTTAAAGATCACATCTTGGCTCAGAAAGCTAAGGTGCTGCACCTGCAGAATGCTCTAGAGGAAGAAAGGTGTCAGGTCCTCCAGATCGATGGTAGACTGGATGGAATTTTAGACACAACTTCTTATTTTGTGGACAGGTCGCAAGACATACTTGAAGTACTGACTTCAAGGATAACCCGGATGGAGGATGACAAAGTAGTCCTAGCTGAGCTAGTAGTCAAAGATAAACAAGCTTTGAAACGGGACCATGACCTGATAGAATTTGCCGTCAACACTGCAGAAGATTTTCAGAAGAATGTCAAGAAAACAAAGGTAGCATGCTCCGAATTCTTTAGAAGAGCCCTGGTTGCCTACAATCGTTGTCAGGCAGAAGCTGGGCAGAGATTACAAGAGTTCCCAACTCATGATGCATTCGCAGAAATGTTGCAGAAAAGGCAACAAGATGAGGAAGCCAAAGTGCAATGCATCAGTGCTATTGATGAACAAATCCTCAGAAATGAAATAGGCCACTCGGCCATTAGCGTACAGCTCTTGGAGGAACAGGTACGGTTGAACCCGGCCAGAATTGATGCCATTCGGAAGCAAGCTGACAAATTCGAGCTGAACATTCAGTTTCTGGAACCTAGCTCGTTTGAGAGTCTCGTTGCTGAAGTAGCAGCATGGAGAAAGTTCTTGGAATACCAAGCGGCACCCTCCTCATGAGAAGGACCGGTCAAACTTTGTATAATTTAATATTTTGTAAAGATTGTGGGAAATTGAAAGGTTGGGGAGCCCAAAGGTCACTTTGGGCAACCCAACCATTTTTGCTTTTTGTATAAAACTAGGGAAGGTAGACAAAGAATAGGGCTTTTTCCCAGTTAGACTGGAGG
>LPNX010958528.1:197980-220275 GCA_001517045.1 Pseudotsuga menziesii
AGTAAACCCTTGTTGTCACTTTGACCTACGGTAGCCGGACCGTAAACCGGATGGATTCCCTATACCAAACAGTCAGCAGGCTAGTTGGGAACGCTGATTGGGGAGAATCCCTTACTGTTGCCGCTTGTGAATTTCCAGGCCCCAACACCTTCTTATCTGATTTGTGTCATAGGTGTCACAACATCTTTATCATTGTTGTCATAGAGCTAGGGAATCTAGTCCAAGTGTCTCACTAGCTCCAAAATGATTCTTCCTTTCCCATGTAAGTTCCATTTCTTCTCGAATTCAAACTATGATGTATATGGACAAATGTATTAACCATATAAATCATCCAAGAACCTTTATTCTTCCCATGGGTTTTAAATTGCAAGAGGAGGTTGCCATTTGGTACCAAATTTGTAGCTTGTGTGGGCCCCATAGTCTCCACGTGTCTCCATGCTTCATTGCCACTTAAATTTTCTATTGTATTTATTTATTTATCCCCTTTATTAAATATTTATGCCATTCTGATTTTAAAACATCATTTATTACCCCATTTATCCCAAATCCCAAAGATTCCACCCCCAACCTAGGAAACTAGTAATTTTCCTCCTTGGCAATTATTTGACCCTCATCATCAATTTGGAAAACTCTCGTGAATATGGAAAATGTGATTAGGCCATTGTGACCCAATGCAAAATTTTGGACATGACAGAATCGAGTGGAAACCTTGCAACCATAAAATCCACTATACACAATTATACAAATTCTCTCATGGGTATATAGAAATAGTGCATACAACTAAAATAACATCAAGTGGAATCCATACATGGCCCAAATTACATATAAACAAAGATCTTCTAAATGGAATTTGGAGTCCAAAAAAATCACGTTGCAACAAATAATTACATATATAACAAGATCCTTGCCTATACTGGGATTTTATTCATCAATAACATATTCTACCGCCTCTTCTAGGCTCTAGCCCTTACCTCTACTCGCAATCTGGGAGTTGGTCCTGCAAGGGCATTAGTCAGCACCTTACAATTTCGATGGAACTTCAAAATCCAAGCCTTAAAATAAGCTAGAGGAGATTCCAAATCAACATATACACATAGGACATTTTATGTACACATGAATATGGAAATTGGAATTAATACTTGAATTTAGGACATAAATTTAAAATTTAAAATTTAAAATGTTAAATGTTTATTCTTTACTGTAAAATTCAAGAATTTGAAAATTTAAATAATAAATTTAGTGTATGTTGTTCTTTGTCGTACATTAGTTTTACACTTTTCATGGCTTAGAGATGTCATTATACCATGTGTTTATTTTTCTAATGATATTTTATTTGTATTTATGATTGGAGCGGCTACTATGGACCACAATTCGGAGATATTGAGAGTTATAGGTAATCTTAGATAGATTGGTCTACCTGGAGGGGTGGTAATGAGCTCCTCCTCTCCTTGTCAGCATCATTACTGACAATAGTTGATAGGATTGCTAGGTCTAATATTCTTTGTATAGCATCACATCTTATAGGGAAACTAAAAGACAAGAATATGCTGATGGTTTGAGCTATAACGATAGCAAGAAGCTAAAAATAACCAAAGAGCACATATATACATTATTTTGAGTGCTTGGGACGGATGACATTCTGGAGAGCAGCAGGCCACATATTTCAATTGAGTGGTGCATCTGTCCACCCATTAGAGACCATTGGATGGACAGATGGTACATGGTTTTTGATATTCCTCCACACAACAACAGGGAAGTACCGTTGTACTTCCTCTGAAAACTGTATGCAGAGTTTGTAATGGGAAAACATGTCAACTATTTTGATATGTTGGGGTTCCAGGGCGTTGGTAGAGGGATGCCCTAAAATCTACCCAATTCTAGGCATAGAGATGCCAATCGACAGATACCTCCACCCTGTTCCCAACTATCGAGGCCAGACGTCCCTCCTAAACATGATATGGTTACCTAGACACAAGAGGAATTTCTTGATCTAGTTGAGATGGTTTCTCAACACACCACAACTATTGACCAGGAAGGGATCTTTTCCTCTGGTGGGGTACAAACACCAGCTTCTAGTGGTAGAGGACCATCTATTGGTGGGATAGACTGACATCCCATGTTCCCTAGAGCGAGCTGCATGCGTACACAATGTGTGGTCAATCCGGTTATGGTCTTGGACCAACAAATGGTGCCTCTACAATGACTTTTTTTCAGGTAAGGACATTGTTAAAACTCTAATGTTGTTCAATTTATAATTTTTCCATGTTGTACACATATTAAAATAGTTGTAATATATACAATTTTTACTCTTGCAGGAGCTTGATGCCTCTAAAAAGGGTGGTAGTGCACCTGGTGTGGTTGTATCTGGTGCCCAAATAACCAACACCGAGGTAGTATTTCAACATGTGTCATTTTGTTAATACATGTGTTTGTCTTGATTAATTTATTAAATGGTTTAATATTTACAATTTTTGAAGTTGCAAGAACCCCATTTTGAACCGGATGTTGGAGACATTGATCTCAACGAATTACTCCCAGGTGGAATTTATGATTACCTCAAGAATGTAAGTACATGGTTAATGACTGAATCTTGTTTGAATTATTTAAATTTATTACTATACACTCCTTTATAGATTGCTAATATTTATAATTTTTAAACTTGCAGATGATATCTGTATCTGCTGAGGGGAAAGAATTTGCTGGTAGCGGTCCCTCCCATGGGGGAGATATGTCCCAGGCAGGGGAAAGTATATTACAACATGTTAGGTTTTTAGTACATATTATTCCATCCATTCAAGTCCATGTCTAACTATGGTAACACTTTATGACTGTAGACATCATTGCAAATCCATGCACCACCTCTTTGGTTTGTATCCCCTCATAGTCCAAACGTAGATAAGTGTGTTGTCTACACTAGATGACCCTCTTCCTTAAACAGAGTGGGTGTCCATGACAATCAACCTACTCATTCCATGGTAATGGACACACTTCCAATGGTAGTTACTGGTTAGCTTTGAATTCACTTCACAACTAGTTTTTCTTAATGTTATTTTCGCATGTTTACAACATTAGGACGTAGAGTCATCCGTGGCATACCTTAGTGGGGTTGTTGATGCTGTAGTCAATGTTGCATCTAAAATAGGGATAAGTCACATAGAGTTACATCTACTTGAATATTTGTAATTGTATAGTTCATTTGGTGAATGTAGCCACACCCTAGTCCATTAGTGCACCCGACTGAGGTTGATGTTCAACCTACGACTCTTCTTGCTATTGAAGAAACCCAGTCTCATTCCCATGAACAAATTTTTTTGGTGGGATGTTCATTATTTACATAATTGATTTGTACTTTCTCATTCATGGACATGTTGATAATTGTTGAGATAATTGACATATTCTTTTTTATTCGCAGAGAAGAATTGCAGAGAGACTCTCTGCAAGGAGGAGGACACCAGAGGCATCTATACCTCGAATGGATGCAGTGAGTGTTTGTTTTATGTACAATTGAGTCGTATTTTAAATTTGAAACTTTGTTATTACTGGATAGTACTAGTTCAGTTACCCAAAGAAGAAATAATGTCATTGATTTGTAGGCGCTAAAGATGCAAAATGGTCGTGGACAGAGGTAACAAGCATCAGGGTCGGGAAAAAACAAGAGAAAGTTATAGTTTTGATGTGTTAGTCCAGGCAAATATGTATTTCTATGTACAAGAGGAAGTTAGAGTATAGGGGCACGGTCTAGGACATATGTACTTTTGTTTTCATGTACATCAATGATGTTTTTGATACATGTACATTAACAGGTCATATAAGGGCCTTCTATTTTTGTATTATAAATTTCATGATATAAAAAATATTTCATATCAAGGCTCTTGATATCTTCATGGTTCCGTCTTTTAAGTGCGATTATACATGTGTGGCCAGGAATGTTTCTATGTGTAATGTTCCCAATTTTTGATAGATTTTATGATTGCATGGAGATATCAGTTATAAATTTGAAAACAATGCACAATTGCAATATTACGTAATGAAAAAAATGTACATTTAAATTGTTTTTTACCACGATCTAATTGCGTATAAAATGTTAAATTAACAATGTTAAATTGTATTCACAAATATGGAACATACCTAACACACATAAGCACCTAGCACAACTAAGCAACTGATACAACTAAGTGGAATACAAAAGCATCTTACCCACATAACCTAACAAACTTTTAAAGGACAAATGAAGTTGAGACACCTAAGTGATGCACCTATGTGGTCTACATAAATGAAATTGATGTTTGGAGTGATGTCTTTCATCTAACAAATATATGGAATACACATCAAACCTAAATGTATCAGAGTATAAGGTTGATTCAAAATAATGGTTATGATTATATCCTGCACATTATTTTATCATTTTGTTAATCTACATGGAATTTGATGGATCACCTCGAGGAACAACTTTAGAAAAGATGAAAATTAGGAGTGATTTTATTATAGTTTAAATTGATTAGAGAAGTACTATTCTGAATCTTGTTTTATAAATTTATGTTTATGGCATAATATTCAAAACATTCGTAGTGTGAAGATATATATTTTGTAATAATGACGTAATAGGTTGGCCACTTGTTTCTAAACATAAACATGTTCCATTACATGGTTAATGACGTAATGGAATTGTCTCCTAAAAGGTTTATTATAGTGATAGGGAGAGTTTAGATAGGAAATTATCCATGGAAGAGATCCTAAGACCAATTCCCCTCCACACAGAGATTGACAACTCCTTTCTCCTTGATGAAAACAAAGACAAAGAATATTTCTTTCTTGACAATGATGGAAAATAAGTCAAGTTCAACACCTCACAATAGGTAACAAAATTCTCAACATCTACACATGGAATAATAGTTTGCAACAAGTATTTTTACAAGAGGGGAAGATCTACACTCACCTTCAAACAAATATCAATTAATAATTCTTTCCAATTATGTGTCTTACCCTATTGTGGGTATCCTTTCTTCTCTATGATGTCGATCAAACACAAACCATAAACATATATGTTTAATCCTACCTCCTACTGGCTTTCAGGGACACCTGTTGAATCCCTACCTGGTGCATAGAATGGAATCCGTGCATCAAAATGGGGTTCCAGTGGGTCATGTAAGCATTTTTAGGAAGTTTCCGTGTGGGAATGCTAGCCACACGTTCATGGTCAAGAAATTTGCAAAGTTGGCCCATATATGAAAAAATTTCACATTCCCTTATAGATCAAAACCTGAGTTTACAAAATTGACCTAAAACATGATCTTTTGTCCATGGACCCAGATTAGAGGGCCACACTTAGCACTATCTAGATTTCCTAAATCCAACAGTTCATCGATTCGAGACATGGTCATCATTCTATGGAACACTGCATTCCACCTCCTTTATGCTTTCAAGGACACCTATTGAATCCCTACCTGGGGCATAGAATGGAAACTGTGCATCAAAACGGGGTTCTGGTGGGTCATGCAAGTGTGTTTAGGTATCTTTCATGTGGGAAATATAGCTACATGTTCACAGTCAAGGAATTTGCAAAGTTGACCCTACGCACAAAAATTTCACATTCCCTTACTGAGAAAAAACCTAGTTTCCAAAATTGACCTAAAACAAGATCCCTTGTCCATAGAAATAGAGTAGAGGGCCACCCATAACAATATCCCAATGTCTTGAATCCAACATAGTAAACGGTTCATCGATTCGAGCCATGATCATCATTCAATGGCACGTTGAATCCCACCACCTATAGGCTTTCAGGGACACCTGTTGAATCCCTACCCAGGGCATAGAATGGAAATCGTGTATCAAAACAGGGTTCTGGTGGGTCATGAAAGTGTGTTTAGGTATTTTCCATGTGGGAATGCTAGCCACATGTTCACGGTCAAGGAATTTTCAAAGTTGACCCCTATGTGCAAAAATTTCACATTCCCTTACTGAGCAAAACCCTACTTTCCAAAATTGACCTAAAATGGGATCCCTTGTCCATGGACCTAGAGTAGAGGGAAACCCCTAGAACTATCCTAATGTCTTGAATCCAAAATATTTGAGGGTTCATTGTTCCGAGCCACGATCATCATTCTATGGGACGTTAAAGCCCACCTCCTACAAGATTTCAGGGATGCCTATTTAATCACTACATGGGGCATAGAATGGAAACTGTGCATCAAAGAGGGGTTCTGGTGGGTCATGAAAGCATGTTTAGGGAGGTTACATGTGGGAACACTAGCCACACATTCACGGTTAAGGAATTTTCAAAGTTGACCCTTATGTGCAAAACATTCACATTCCCTTACTGAGGAAAACCCTAGTTTACAAAATTTACCTAAAAAGGGATTCCTTGTCCATGGAACTAGATTAAAGGGACAACCCTAGAACTATCCTAATGTCCTAAATCCACCGGAATTGACAGTTCGTTGATCTGATTCATTGCCATCATTCTATGTCACGTTGAAGCCCATCTCCTACAGGCTGTCAAGGACATCTGTTGAATCTCTACTTGGGGCATAGAATGGAAACTGTGCATCAAAATGGGGTTCCAGTAGGTCATGAAATATTTTTTAGGGAGGTTCCATGTGGAAAATCTAGCCACATGTTCACGGTCGAGGAATTTGCAAAGTTGACCCCTATGTGTAAAAGTTTCACATTCCCTTACTAAGCAAAATCGTAGTTTCCAAAATTGACCTAAAACAGGATCCCTTATCCATGAAACCAAAGTAGAGGGCCACCCCTAGCACTATCCTGATGTCCTAAATCCAACGGAGTTGACAGTTCATCGATTCGAGCCATGACCGTAATTCTAGGGCACGTTGAATCCCACCTCCTACAGGATTTCAAGGACACATGTTGAATCTCTAACCGGGGGATAGAATGACAATCATGCATCAAAAAGCTGTTCTGGTGGTTCATGCAAGCATGTTTAGGGAAGTTACATGTGGGAACGCTAGCCACATGTTCATGGTCGAGGAATTTGCAAAGTTGACCCCTATGTGAAAAAATTTCATATTTCCTTATTGAGCAAAACCCTAGTTTCAAACATTGATCTAAAGCGAGATCCCTTGTCCCTAGAACCAGAGTAGAGGGCCACCCCTAGCACTATACCGATGTACTGAATCCAATTGAGTCAATGGTTCATCGATCTGAGCCATGACCTTCATCCTATGGCATGTTCAATCCCACCTCCTATAGGATTTGAGGGACACTTGTTGAATCCCACCTCCTATAGGATTTCAGGGACACTTGTTGAATCCCTACTTGGGGCATAGAATGGAAACCATGCATCAAGACAGGGTTCTGATGGGTCATGCAAGCATGTTTAGGGAGGTTCCATGTGGGAACTCTAGCTAGACGTTCACAGTCGAGGAATTTTCAAAGTTGACCCCTATGTGCAAAATTTTCACATTCCCTTACTGGGCAAAAGCCTAGTTCCCAAAATTGACCTAAAATAGGATCCCTTGTCCATGGACCCAGAGTAGATAACCACCACTAGTACTATCCCTATGTCCTAAATCCAACAAATCTGTTGGTTTGTCGATCTGAGCCATGAACATCATTCTATGGCATGTTGAATCCCACCTCCTACAGGATTTCGGGGACACCTACTGAATCCCTACCCAGGGCATAGAATGGAAACCATGAATCAAAATGGGGTTCTAGTGGGTCATGCAAGTGTGTTTAGGGAGGTTCCATGTGGTAAATCTAGCCACATGTTCACGGTCGAGGAATTTTCAAAGTGTCACCCTATGTACAAAATTTTCACATTCCCTTACTGAGCAAAACCCTAGTTTCCAAAATTGACCTAAAATAAGATCCCTTGTCCATGGACCTAGAGTAGAGGGCCACCCCTATCACTATCCTGAAGTCTTGAATCCAACAAAGTCGATAGTTCGTGGATCCGAGCCATGACCATCATTCTATGGCATGTTGTATTGATGTATATGTAACTTCAGAATGTATTCTTCTCTGTATCTTATGCATTGTAACCCAATTTTTATTCCGAGATGTTTCTATTATGTATTTGAGTCATGTGGTCATGCCCCGATGTTCCAATCGGGAGGATTAATAATGTAATCAAGTCATATGAAGTCATTAGGTAAGTCCCCACAGTTTCGGGGCACTTGAGTTATTATACACTAATTAAGGTGTAGGCTCGAGTAGTAATTATTAGGTTGAGCCTATGTGTGAAAAGGAAATTCAAGTAAACGGATGAATATAAATAGAGAGTGAGAGTCTCTCTATTTATCACTTGTGAAATACATCACTTGCTCTCCCAAGTGTGGCGCACTTCTGAAGAAGGAAATTTTGGGACTAGACAGAAGACAGAAGACTACTGCTGTTTTGGGAGATCTCTTACTGTTTTCGTGTTGATTCTATCTTAGAGGAAGTTGCGGGGTTTTCTCCTTTATGGTTTCCCCAAGGAAAACTCTTTGTGTCTCTTGTCTCTTGTGATGTGCTTATGTTTTATTGCTGTACTTGTTATTCTCTCAGTGAAAAGATCCTAAGATCTTAATGCTAGCTTAATGTGATGAAAAACTAACATGGTATCAGAGCTAACCTGAGAAGAAGACATTGTGAAGCTACAGGAACTAGGGATTCCTAGTTTTTTGACCTTCCTCCACATATTTTCAGCAAAAGTAAGGTGGAACAACTCTCCTCCTTAGGGCGCATCTTTATGTCGAGGCAGAATTTGATTTCGAGCATTTTCAGTCTTCGATGCAGAAATTAGGGATTTCTACAGAAGATGAATTTTTGAGTGAGACTAGCATAGGGTTATTATACTCATAAAAACTTAATTTTAGAGACCTGTATCAAGAAATTTGGTTGGGTGAAACTCCAGGAAAGTCAAACCCTAGTTTGACCCTGAGCTAGGAGAAACCCTAAATACTAAAACTGCTACGTTTTGGTACAGTCGCTATATTACAATATTGGCGAAGTCTCAGAAGCTGAAAATTGTATGGGACAAACAAAAAATCCTCATGAAGCTTGTATCCAAAAATATGACTCATATTCTCTGTACTCCAAGAGATATGATCTCTCCAAGTTAGGGTTCCAGCCTCTTCCAGAATTCATCCCTAAACAGGACATCTGGGGAGATCTGCAATATCTTGAGATACAGAGGTCCAAATGGAATTCCTGAAGATGTTACAGAAAGGGTACGGACATTAATTTCGGTGGTACAAATATCAGACTCAGAAGATGAACCAGTGACACGTGGCATGCCGTACAACTTCACTGTTCTGAACAGTCCTGTAACAGGTCACCTTGGGAAAAGGATCATAAATCCCAAATGGTGAAACCAATTCTGATGAAACCTATGGTTTTGGATCAAGAACATGTTATTTTACCGTAGTTCGAAATTTCAGACACATAGGAGCAGTAATTTCGGAGATATCACAGAAATAGTAACAGGAATTTCTGTAGAAGAAATTGGAAAATTAGGGCTTCCTGTTCCGGGAGCTTCCCGCCACTGTTTTCAGAAAAGGAGTATGCTGGACAGCTCCATTTGAAGAGATCTATCTGTTCATCCAATCAGATCTGAAAGATTCCAAGTTTTGAAAATTATGGTTTCTGTGACAAACCCTAGATCAGCGAACTCCGGGACAAGGACGGACACCTCAAATCGGTAATATCTAATCCTTTGCTATTTCTATTCGAGGTTCTCATTTCAAAGTGATCTATCACATCAGCTTGATGATAATCTTGGTGAAGTTGACAACTTCCAAGCATAGAAGTATTTTATCTCTCTGGATTGGACACCTACATGAGTATAGAGGTTCCAGTTTCAGAGGGAGACGAGGCCAAAGAAGACATCATGCTCATGCTGCAGAGGATGATGAACCATCCAGAAAGAGATCCAGATATGAAAGTGAAGATTCTTCAAGCGAGGATGAATATGTTCTAATATCAGCTCTCATAGGTAACATTACTCATGGAAGTGATGATTGGCTTATAGACAGTGGGGATTCCAAACATATGATGGGATTCAAGGAATCCTTTGTAAGAATGTCAGAACATGAATCACGTCACAAGGTGAAACTAGGAGATGACTACCAATATCCAATAAAAGGTAATGGGTAATCTTCATATAAGCTAGACTCTGGTAAGTCTCTAACAATGAAAGAAGTATTGTTTGTTCCAGGACTCAAGAAGAACCTTTTCTCCATTTCAGCATTGGATGCAAAAGGAATGCGGGTGGCATTCATAGATGGTCAAGTCATCATATGGCCAAAAGGAAAGACTATCGATGATGTGGTAGTGATTGAAGAACAAGAAGGAGTCTTCTAGAAATTGAAGGGATATCCAAAACAAGCCTTGATCCATGAAACAGTAGAGCCAAATGAGCTTTGGCATAGAAGGCTTGCACATGTGCATTACAGAGCACTACCTATTGCAAGCAAAGATGTTCAAGGTCTTCAAGAATTTCAATCTATTTGAAGGGAAGAACAAAAATAAGAATATGACCTAAATAAACCAGTTGAAGAATGTGAAGATCCAGAATGCAGAGACCATGCAGTCATAAGAGTCTCTCAAATCAAAGAACAACTTGAAGCGATAAAAGAAAAAGTGAAGAATGCAAAAGTGGTGATGGCCACCTTGAATGGCCTCCCAGGATCGTGGAATTCATTCATGTGAGGAATGTGTGCTAGAAGGAAGTGATTACTTTCAATAGACTCTAGAAAGAGAAATCACAAGAAGAAGAAGCTCAAGAAGAGAAGGTGGGAGCAACTGAAGATCAAGCTCTTTCCATCCAAAGAAGATCCCTCAAGCAATGAGGAATATGAAGAACTCAACTCTTGAAAAACTTCTTATCCACCTTAGCTTTTGGATAAGAAACGATGCTATTATGAATGAAGAAGACGATGAAGCTGAAGGCTCATGAATGAGTCTACCCTCGAAACAAATAAAGATAAGTATTCAATTGCCATTTCATTATATTATTTTGTTATGCATTTGTTTATATTCAATTATTGTATTATGCATGATAGGATGTTTGCATTAATGACAGAATACTACTAATATGCATGTGATGGGTAAGTAGCTCATGGGGCTATACAAATTCTCCATTGCTACTTATCTAGAATGAAACCTCTTTGCTGACATATTGGATTAGTGCACAATATCAATGTTGTCCTGGTAGAGATGGAAGGCATCTAGAAAGTTTCAATGAGATATGGATGAATGTTGTATTGGCTAAAGTAGTTGCATGATCATATATTTATGCATAAGTGTTTTCCAGTATAAATATTCCTTATGAAATGTTTCTAACCATACAATTGCATTTGAATTGTATGAAATATCTCATACATAATCGCCTACAAGCAAAGAAGAATGAATACTTGTTCCGAAGAACAAGTGACGACAGTTCAAAGACAAAGAATAATATGACGAGTGTAGTGACATCATTGATGCAGAACCTTCCAGCCACCAAGAAGAAAGGGAAGATCAGTTCAAGAAGAATGATGTCTGGGCGTAGTATTGAGACCTGAAGAGAAGTTCATAGTTCCATCATGCAGTAGATGGAAACATCGTGGGATAGAAAGCAAGATTCGTAGCATGAGGCTTCTCATGAAGAGAAGGCATAGTCTACAAAGAAACATTTACAGCTAATAGAAGTGAAGTCACATGACATGCATAATCATGTGTACAAATGAAAGAAGGCCTTGTACAAGTTTAGAAGACACCCATGGGATAACACATACATGATGAGCTTGATGAATATCTTAACCTTTGCTACAAGGTTGATAGAGGATGACAAGCTCACAGATGGGTGCAAGATGAACTTTTGAAGAAGTTCAAGATAGAGGATCTTAGTATCCAGTGATCTTAGATGGATACTACTTGTCACTCTAGTACAGAATGTTTCAGTGCATAGAGTATGGAAGACAGAGGGAGTATGATGCTCCGCTTCAGAGGGAGTGATTGTAGAAGATCCTGAAGTTCGACATGGTACGACAGGATGGGAAAATTACTGATCATTCTAGGCTTTACTGAGAGTAAAGTGGATTCCAACCTTTGATCCAAGGTTGAAGGTGGAAGACCAGTGATGCTCCTGTTATGTGTCGATGCACTATTGTTCTAGGTATGGAGGTGTGGCAGAGTACAGATGGGATCTTCCTTGGACAAGGGAAGTATGCAGTAGAGATCCTGAAGAGGTTCGAGATGATGGACTGCAAGGATATGGCTACACCTATGGCATCGAACCTGAAGCTATTGAGTGATGCTTCGTCAGAGTCGGTTGATGCTACGATGTATCGTCAGATGATTGGGTCATTGATGTACTTGACGAACACGAGACCAGATATTTGCTTTGCTATGAACACCTTGAGCCAGTACCTGATAGATCCGAGAAGTGTTCACTTGACAGCTGCAAAGCATATTTTGAGGTACCTGAAGGGTACAATTGATTATGGGCTCAAGTACGATGCGAATCAGAAGATTAACCTGGAAGGTTATGTTGATTCATATTGGGCAGGCAGTGCCATCGACAGGAAGAGTACTTCGAGATGTTGCTTCAGTATGGGATTAGGTGTGATCTCTTGGTTTAGCAGGAAGCAATCCTGTGTGGCACTGAGTACAGCTGAAGCAGAGTATGTCGCAGCTTGTTCAGCTAGTTGTGAGGCAGTATGGCTGCGGAAGCTACTGTCTGATATATTTGATCTCCAGTTAGATGCTACTTGTATACATTGTGACAACCAGAGTTGCGTGAAGTTGTCAAAGAATCCAGTGTTTCATGACAAGTCAAAGCATATCGAGATCAAGTATCACTATATTAGGGATACGGTGTAGAGAGGAGCAGTGAATCTCCTGTATGTTGCGACGGAGGAATAGATAGCTGATGTATTGACAAAGCCATTGGCTAGGTGAAGTTCGAGTACTTCAGAGAGAGACTTGGTGTTCTCCAGATCGAGGCTTCCTCTCAGAGAAAGTGATGAGACCCATAGCCATTCTGACATGGTGAGAGGATTTTTTCCTTCCATGGTCAGATGTAAGGGCTGAGCCATTCTGTCATGGTGAGAGGATTGGTTCCTTCCATGTCAGATATGAGTGCTGAGATCCATAGCCATTCTGACATGGTGAGAGGATTGGTTCCTTCCATGTCAGATATGAGTGCTGAGATCCATAGCCATTCTGACGAGTAGGTCAGATATAAGGGTTGAGCCATTCTATCATGGTGGTAGGTTTGCTCCCTTCCATGTCAGATATGAGTGCTGGCCATTCTGTCGAGCAGGACAGATGTAAGAGCAATTGCCATTCTAGGAATGGAGGCACCTGGTCATTTATTAGGAACACTCAGTGTAATAACTGAGTAGCCATTCTGATGTGATAGAGGGATGTGTTCCCACTTGATCAGATGTAAGGGCTGAACCATTCTGTTCATGGCTAAAGGATTAAGTTCCTTCCATGTCATATGTGAGTGTTGGCCATTTCGACGAGCAGGTCGGATGTAAGGGAAACTTCCATTCTCTAGGAGAATGGAGGCACCTGGTCAGTTACCAGGTAGCTCAGTCGAGGAGGACTGGGGGCCATTCTGATATGATTGCTGGGATGTGTTCCCCTCATGATCATATATGAGTGCATGCCCTTCCATCATTGTGAGCAGGATGTGTTCCTGCCTGGATGGATGTAAGTGCTGAGCCTTGTCACAAATGATAGTAGGTGTGTCCTATCATGCTAGTGACTGTAAGTGTTGTGCTATTTCACAGATGATAGTAGGTGTGTCCTATCATGCTGGTGACTGTAAGTGCTGTTCCATTTCACAGATGATAGTAGGTGTGTCCTATCATGATGGTGACTGTAAGTGCAGTTCCTTTTCACAGATGGTAGTAGGTGTGTCTTACCATGTTCATGATTGTAAGTGCTGAGAATTTCCACAGATGGTAGTAGGTGTGTCCTACCATGCTGGTGGATGTGAGCACTGTGCCTTTCCACAGATGATAGTAGGTGTGTCCTATCATGCTGGTGGTTGTAAGTGCTGAGCCATTTCACAGATGATAGTAGGTGTGTCCTATCATGCTGGTGAATGTGAGTGCTAGGCCTTTCTGATGGGATTGTAGTTTACTACATGATCAGATGTGAGTGCTGGGCGTGCCTTTCTGACGAGCAGGTCAGATATAAGTGCTGGGCGAAGACCTACATGAGGGTAGGCCTACAACGAGCATGAAAAAGGGCTGGCTCTGTAGAACTTCCTATGACGAGAAGAATCATGAGATAGCACCAGTGTTGATCTAGATCGAGTGATGATCCAGATCCAGTAATGATGATCCAGCAATAGTGATCCAGATCGAGTGATGATCCAGATCCAATCTAGTGATGATGATCCAGATCGAGAGATGATCCAGATCCAGTGATGATGTTTTATGTTGATCCAGATTGAGAGATGATCCAGATCCAGTGATGATGTTTTATGTTGATCCAGATCGAGAGATGATCCAGATCCAGTGATGATGTTTTATGTTGATCCAGATCGAGAGATGATCCAGATCTAGTGATGATGTTCTATGATGATCCAGATCCAGTGAAGATCACTTGAAGACAAAGATGACTTGAAGACAAAGATGACTTGAAGACGAAGATGACTTGAAGATGAGATGATCCAGCTGATACAGAGAAGAAGACCAGTACTGAAAATTGTGTCGAAAGAATACCTTCCTAGTTAAGAGGGAGTGTTGATGTATATGTAACTTCGGAATGTATTCTTCTATGTATCTTATGCATTGTAACCCGATGTTTATTCCGGGATGTTTCTATTATGTATTTGAGTCATGTGGTCATGCCCTGATGTTCCGATCGGGAGGATTAATAATGTAATCAAGTCATATCAAGTCATTAGGTAAGTCCCCACAGTTTCGGGGCACTTGAGTTATTATACACTAATTTAGGTGTAGGCTCGAGTAGTAATTATTAGGTTGAGCCTACGTGTGAAAAGGAAATTCAAGTAAAAAACTGAATATAAATAGAGAGTGAGAGTCTCTCTATTTATCACTTGTGAAATACATCACTTGCTCTCCCAAGTGTGGCGCACTTCTGAAGAAGGAAATTTTGGGACTAGACAGAAGACATAAGACTACTGCTGTTTTGGGAGATCTCTTACTATTTTGGTGTTGATTCTATCTTAGAGGAAGTTGCGGGGTTTTCTCCTTTATGGTTTCCCCGAGGAAAAATCTTTGTGTCTCTTGTCTCTTGTTATGTGCTTATGTTTTATTGCTGTACTTGTTATTCTCTCAGTGAAAAGATCTTAAGATCTTAATGCTAGCTTAATATGATGAAAAACTAACATGTTGAAGCCCACCTCCTATAGGCTTTCAGGGACACGTGTTGAATCCCTACTCGAGCCATAGAATTCCTACCTCTAGGCTCCAAACTAGGGTTTCTATGGTTTAGAATGAAAACTATGGTTTACAGTGAAAACTAGGGTTACTAGGATTGGCTATAGGGTTTGTAAGCTAGGATTGGCCATGGTTATTAGGATAGGATTACCACTTCTTAACTACACGGATCCTTCTAAGCTCACTATAAAATTCATAAATATTTTATTCATGACTCGAGCTCTTGATTAAGCCCTATAAATCAGAGATAGGTTCACTTCCTCCTATGGAGAAACAAATTATCATATTCAAGGATATTTCCCTCCTCTTTTCTCTTATTCCTCTAGGGCCAACTCTCACATTTAGGAAGTTAGATTAATGCGGGGGTGTCTAGATTAATGGGAAGGTTTTAATACCTTATTTTAACACTTGCATTAGGAAGTTCCATGAAAACTTGGGGTGTTGACTAATGTCCTTATAGGACCAACTTCGAGATTCAAGGAAAATGCAATAGACATATCCTAGATAGAGTGCTAGATAATGGTCTTAGGATATATGGCATGAGTCATGTAAGTATGAATATAATAAAAAAAATCCATGATAAAGCTTGTGCAATTTATCAAGTTGTAGAAGTCTATTCAATTTATCAATCTATCAAGATGTAAATAATCAATGATACCATGAAACCAAAATACCTTACTACCAAATACCTGACTACCTAACTGTGGTCATTCGACTAGACCATCGGGATCACCTATAATAGAAATGGTATCCTTTAGCCTATCGTGCTCAGAGTAAGGAAACAAGTATCATGAATTTGATGAGTTCTTGCTTGGAATTGTTTGCAGCTAGAGTTTTGTCCCAATAACTAAGTTTGTATAATGGTATACAATTTGACCTGGTCTATAATCTTCAAATACATAACCTTTTTTCTTTTGTGCATGGGAAACATGTGTCAAATAATATCCTTTGATAACCATAGACCCAATTGGAAAATCATTTCCCTCGAAGTCACTTAATGAGGCAATGAGGGTCTTCTTCCCATCCAAGCAACATGCCAGCCAGTAGTCAGTGATGCCTAGAAAATCCCAGGTATTGACAGTAGGGATTCTCCCCAATAACCATTCCCAATCAGCTCGTTTATTGTTTGGTATGGGGAATCCATCTGGCTCATGGTTCGACTACTGTAGAGTTAAGTAATGGTTTAAATTTGTTTTACCGGTTGTGGTCCACCGTTTATGTGTATTTTTATTTTATGTTTTATAACGATATGAAAGTTCCTAAATCTAAATGCAGTTGATCAAGAAGCAAAGGGTTCACAATGTGATGTAGAGGTTCTTACCTCTCGTCTCATCTCCTTTTTTCCCAAATCAGAGAAAGCAAATAACAACTAAACTAAACTTAATCTAATACTAACTAACCTATCCCCAGGGAGCAAGATGATTATTCGTATGAGTAATGTACTGTATTCCATGCATATATAATCTTACAGATAGCTTATATAATTCATTATACACAGAAAACAACAAAAATATTAACATAGAGATAGCTCATTGTTTGTTTAAACATTCATCACTCATTTGCTGCACAAGATTCAAAACAAGGAAATGAAATCATTCACTACTAAGAAATAGTTCAGAGTTAGAACGATCTCACTAATTGCATAACCAACCAATACAGAAATAGTTCTATCTAGCTATCCACACAACATGCACTTGAAACTCAACAACTCCTTCTCCAGCAGAAAATTCTATCTTTTTTATTATAATTAGAAATAGTTCCTCTTACAATAAGTGTTTACATAAGTGAGCTAGAAAAGTCCCCCCTCTCTTCGACTTCAACAATATTTATTCATCACAAAAAGACTCTTAACCTTCCTGCCCTTTGGGATCCTTTTACATTTGGTTACACAAAATTTGTCTTTTAGTACATTCACCAATTAGAAGATAAAACACAAAATTTATTACAAATATATTCCCATGTGTACAAAAGAAAAAATAATTTAGATGGGCCCATTCAAACCAGCAATGAATTGCTTCCATGCCTTAGCATCGGATGCAATTATTTCAAATTCGGATGGCTCCAAAAATATGAGTGTCACTTCATGTTTTGAAATCTGAGCTCTTATGTCTGCCATCCTAGTTGGGAGTAGGAGAAGCTGATCTTCTAGAAGGAAATTATTCACTGTAACTTGATCAATTAAATTTTTAAGCACCCTCTCATTTAAATTCTTTATCGACTGTATGTTGCGTTCATCTTCCTGAAACCTAGTATGTAATTGCTGAAAATATTCTTCATGAGATGGAAGATCATCTAGGCTCTTCTTTGATGATATTTGACATTTGTTATAGGTAGTAAGTACTTTATTGAAAAACTCCTTGCATTTATCCATTGTCTTCTGGATGGCATCGAACAACTTTTCAGCAGCTCTATTGTTGAAACCTATCAGCTCATTTTCAAACTACAGTCTTTCTGGAGCTTTAATTGGTGTGTTTTCCAGCTGCTCCTAAGTTGATTCCAACCATGCCAATATTCCTTGAATAACTTCCACAATGTCTCGAGTTATGTCTTTGAATTTTGTATCTGTGCTTGAAATTTCCTGTAGTCGATCTTCTATTTATTTCACCTTGAAAACTTCTTCTGCGATCTGTACCTACATTTGATAAATCTTATTTATGAGAAATAGTGCCTGCTTGGTTAGAGGTACAATATCTTCCTTTTGTTCGTTTGATGCCTTTAACAGTACCTCCAAAGAAACCTTTTGAGCTTCTAATCCTATTGCTTGGTCTTCATATTACTTTTCTCTCTGATCAGCTACAACCGTTTGTGCTTCCATCTCTGCAATTTCATTTTCCAACTCCTCGTTTTATTTAATAAGGTTCATGTTGGATTGCTTTAAAGTGACCCATTCTTCTCCTAGAATTTGGTAATATTGCTGCAGCGTTTCATAGTATGAGAGAGTATATTCATACTTTCTTTTGGATTCTATGTAGACTCTCTCCTCTTTCTTTAAGACCGTTTTCTTCTCGGCCATTTTTCCTTTGAACTACTCAAGGGTCTTAGTGAGTTTGTCAATAGTGTGATAATTTGCATACGTAGATGCAATGCCCATGAAATCCATATGCTTCGGATTATTTTCAACATTTTTCACAATTGTTCTCTCTATGATTGTGGTGATTCAGGGTCGGTCTCCCATTTTCAGACTTTTTTCTTTCCTCCAACAATCGACTTCATTTTGGGATCGAATTGTACATCCTCTAGACATGCCACATCATATTCTTTGGATGGGGTAAATGGTACTAGTCCCATTTCAACTATGGGAAGATGGCCTCTTGTAAGTATGGTTCCTGAGGTGGATGGGAGGATTTCTGGGTTATCCCAGGCAGGGCTCTGCTCTTGGTATTCACCACCTAGATCTTCTTCGTTTTTCTTTATTTGTTCTTTGGTGTAGTCTTCTAGGTCTTGTCCTTCTAGTCATGGATTCAAAGCTTCTTGAGCTATGGCCTTTTCTAGCTCAACAATCTTACCTTGGATGGATTCCTCCTTCTTTCTCTTTTATTCACTAGAGGCTTCTTCTTCTTCTTCTCGCTGCTTTTCCTCAGCTAAGATATTTTTCACCCCTCTGTTATTCTTTGGGTAGTTTCTTCTTTTGATTTCTTAGCAGCTTCCTCTTCCTGAATTTTTGATACTAGAGTTTTGCTTCCATTGCTTTTGTCCCCAACTGCTATTGACTTCAGCTTCAGTTTCTTGTTCACAGCTGTCAAGCTGTAAATGTTCTTGTACCTTTCTTCTTCTTTGTCTACATAATCAATATACTGAAAATTTAATTTGATTGTTGCCTTATAGGAAACAACCTTTCCTTGAGAGTCATTTCTATGAAAATCCTTTTCCCCAAAATGGAAATTTTCAAGCTCCTTGACAAATTTAGGGGCATTCTTCACCTTGGTAAACTTGTAACTGCCTACATAGAAGGGTAAGGGTGGGTAAAAAGCCTTCTTCAAATAGAACAGGTGGCTCCTAAATCCATTTAGAAAGATCTGTCTGACAACTTCTTTGTGGGATATATAATCTGTTGCGTATTTAGGTAGTAATAAGGGAGCCTTCATTCCCCCATACATCCTTAAATGCGTGCCTTCTGTTGTACAAGAATAAACACCTTATAACCGAAGGTCTGGGGTTACCAACATACTCAAGAAACTTGCAGGCAATTGACTCTAGAGTGCAGTAAAGGAAATAGGAGGATGTGAAAGACTCACCCGATACACGACGGTTGATCCTAGCTTGTCCTCTTCCACTCTGCTTCTCCTCCAAAGCCTTCAGGGATGGTTCTCCTTCACTTGTCAAGAGTCAATATTCCAAATACAAGATGATTCATGTATATAAACAGGTTATATAAATCATATATAGAATGCTGAAACGTAATTATTTACCAAACCATAATATATGAAAGACATTCAAGACACATATGGAAGAAGGATTCTCTTTATTAACAATAATGAAAGAGTTCAGATTACAACCCAACGCCTGAGACAAGGACTCCTCTGCAACCAAAGGATTCTGAGTTCCATTGCTCCAAATACTTTTGTATAAACTCCACCAGCATAACTTTGCTCTTCAAGTGTATGTGATTAACACCCTCCCCAAGGCCTGTATTTATACTTGTTGAAATAAGGTAGTTTCTAAGGTTGAGGAGGTTGAGACAGTTAAGGTGATTAAGGTTAAGTACTTAACTAATCTCAAGTAATTACACATTTTAATTTTTAATGTCAAAGGTAGATGTACGCGGGTATCAATAATGGAAACTCGTGTATGACCCACGAGTTGCTCTAAGGGTAACCCGTGTACAAATATGTACATGAGATGCAACAACCAATACTCACGTACAACATGCGAGTTGCATATATAGAAAGTCGCATACATGACTTGACATATCTAAAAGGTAAAAATAACCAGCTAGATGGATGATAAATGTAGTTCATGATAATCCCATCTATAGTGTTTTGGGCAACCCTCAATCCATAAATGTCCTTTTGTGTGCCAACATGAGGGATGTCAGCACTCGGACGGAGAGGTGCCATTCAGGTGGATAACAGATGCCCCCTAATGTGTGAGGTCAGAGGGAAATGATGGACAAAATACATTATAATCTTTATCTTTGGAGAACTCAGAAATCCAATGGAGCAGAGAGAGTACCTGAAACAAATACATAGTAATGTCATATACAAAGTTACATCTGAGGATGCTATGTTCAATTTACTGAAACACTAGCTCCTTTACAATAGTTGAGTACATCATATGATACTGGTATAAAACCACGTATATTACAGAGGTGGATCGAAGCCACAATATACAATAATGATGAGTCTTCAAAGATCTGGAAGCTGTGTATATGAATAGAACATAATCTCGAGCAACTTAGTCCATAGGTGAGGAACTAAGGTCTCATAAAGGATCCCAAAGAACCAGTACAATTTAAGCCATGTGAATAAGTGTAAGCTGAAGTCGAACATGGAAAGGATTCAACAATTTATCAATCAACAGGTGATAATTGACAACTGAAGCAAAGGAATTCGCCAATGATGAAAGTGAATCCTGAGGTACGATCGTCAAAACTCTAGGTCTTCGTCATCAGGAAGTACTGAAACGGAACCATGCTATGATAAGGAAGGCAACAGATCCTCCAACGGATCACAAGAGTGACTAGGAACTGGGCAAAAGAAGGGATACACAATAGATAACAAATATAACAATGATGGAATCAGGCTATAGATCAGACATTGGGTAAAGTCCTTGAACAATAAGCACAACACAGGGATGACCCAAGGCACCGTATAACTTATAGATAGAACAACAAAACCTATATGTCATGTAGGAGACATGATCAGATTCCCCAGGTATAACGGACAAGAGGAGTAATAAACTCAAAGTAATAGCTGAACGAAAAAGTAATCACTGAGACATGAATATCAGAAAAAAAAAAGTGCTATGTTCAAGGATGACATGCTGCCATTGCTGAAAACAAGAGAAAACTTCTTCCTTACCTTCCCTGTTAAATTTTAACAAGTCCAGGAAAGTTAACTCGGATCCCTCTTCATTTTTTAACAAGCTTGAAGAGATGGAAAAATAATGCTTGATAGTGTCACTGATTCGTCGATTTAATGATCCTGAACTAGTACATGCTCAGTAGGTGTTTTCACATTTAGAGAGTCTGAAAACTCCAAAGAAGACTCCAGGGGGGTCCTTTTTCGTCCAATTTAGTCTCCTGAGGCCAAAAAAGTATAAAACATACCACAAAAGAACTCTCTTAACTTCCGAAGAAGAAAAGGTGAACCTTTTTTGTACTTAGTCAGGGAGGTCCGAAAAAGGTTAAATTACCTCCTACCCAATGCTCCTTCCAAAACAACATAAAATAGCTTGAGTTTTACGAGTGTGAAGGAAAGAAATATCACTCGGAAAGATCCATTTGATTATGAGAAATGGGCTTACAACAATAAAATCGTTGCTTTTTTCTTAAGTGTTTAACGAGCATGACAAAGACACAAAGTACACTCGAAATATTTTTCATGTTTAGGTCCAGAGCACGAAAAAGAGAAAACTAAGCTCAAATCGGGTGTTCCTTTTCCATAAATTTAGTCCCTCAGGTCTGGAAAAGTGATAAACCTATACCTGAGAATACTCTTCTCAATTCATAAAGAAAAGAGAGCGATCCTTTCTTGTATTATTCCGCATGGTCCGAGAAAGAGATAACCTACCACCAATGCGGATGCCCGTTCACATATTCTTAATGAGCTTAAACAGATGAGTTAACTCGGCAGTCAAGTCTGTTTTGAAGGAGTCAGACCTGGGCCTAAAGAAACTCCATAAGGGTGAGGAGTCCTATAAAGGGATAGCTTGTAAAAAGAGATTCAAAAGAAGCTCTATTTGGCATGAAAAATAGCTAAGAGGATACCCCTGAACCTGAAACAGTTG
>LPNX010958528.1:222093-245936 GCA_001517045.1 Pseudotsuga menziesii
ACTGACATAATAAAATAGGATTCCGTACCTGATAATCTCGATTGAGCTGGGAAACCACCAACTGAGAGTCCAAACGGACCTCAAGCTAGGTGATGCCACATGACAAAGCATCCCATAGGAGCTCAATTACAGCCCTATACTCAGCAACATTATTAGAAGCAGGACCTAAACAAGTGCCTCCCACGGCAACAAGCTATCCTGAGGGAGAATAGATAACCCATACTGCCGAAGCTAGGTTACAAGTGTGACGGCTGGTGCCATCAGTGAACCCTATATACCTTTCAGAAGACATTTTGCAACAACCAGTAGATAATATAAAAAAAAAAACTGACAACCTAATGTACATAAAAATACATACAATAAAAATACAAGAAAAAGTGCTAAGCCTAAGCATAGTAACTTTTTTAGGTCGAGCCAATTTCTAGGCTCAAGCAGCTTATTCCCATCAAAATCAAGTAACTTATATGCGCCCTTACTCAATACTTTCGACATGACATAAGGTCCTAACCACATAGCCTTCAATTTTCCTGCCCCCAGAGGTTCTTTATCTTGGTCCCAAAGCAAGACAAGTTCCCCCTCAGAGAAAACCCTAGGTTTGACCGATTTATCATACTGAGTTTTGACCCTATTTTTATGAGCCTGATTAGCAGTTAGCGCATCTCTATGCTGTTCATCAAGGTGTTCTAAATGTACCAAAAATTACTCAAGCTCAGTCGTATCAGGTAACACATGAATGGCTATCTTTAGAGACGGGATTTCACACTCAATCGGAGTAACTGCTTCCACTCCATGGACGAGTTGGAAAGGGGAGAAACCCGTAGCAGTTTTTACGTTAGTTCGGTAGGCCCAAAGAGCATGATATAACATGATGTGCCAATTAGAGCGGGCTGCATCAATTGTATGTTTAAGGATAGTTTTTAAAGTTTTGTTGACAGCCTCAACCTGACCGTTTGCTTGCGGATATTATGGAGAAGAATGTTCTTGTCTAAATCTAAGCATGGTAGTTAGTTCCGTCATCATGTCATTTTGAAAATGAATTCCATGGTCAGTGGCAATCAATTTGGGTATACCAAACCATGCGATAATCTGATTGAACACAAAGAAAGCTGTTGTTTCCCCGTTGGCTTTGAAAGTAGGCATTGCCTTTGCCCATTTCATAAAATAGTCAACAACGACAATGATGTATTTATGCCCCCCAGCCAAGCCTAGGTTGCATGTCATGTAATCAATCCCCCATTTCATGAAGGGGCCTACCGAGACAATGGGAAATAACGGAGCAGGATGTGACCACATTTTCCTGGTGTAAAGCTGACATGGATGATAGCGCTTAACTGCTTCCACACAATCTTTAAAGATCATGGGACAGAAATAACTGGCACGCAATATCTTCTGGGCCATTGCTAACCCAGATAAATGACCCCCACACGCTCTGCTATGGGAATCATTTAGGACAATCTCCACTTCCTCATGGGTAAGGCAACGATGCAAAATAGAATCTACCCCTTGTCGATATAATGTATCGCCTATAATGAGGTAGTTCTTGGCATGAAGGCATAATTTATGTCGTTCCTCCCTTGAGGAAGCTGCAGGATACTTCAAAGTATGGAGATATATAAGATTATCCCCATACCAAGGATTAGAGGTGGATATCAGGAATATGTGCTCATATGGGAATGAGTCATCTTCAACCACTACATCTTCTTCAGTGGGAAATTATGCTATAAGTTCAACAAAAACTAAGGGCTTCTTAGACTTCACGGATTGGAAATCCAAATCAAACTCTTGGAGAATGACTATCCATTTGTTAAATTCCCCCCCAACAATCCGTTGGGATAAAAAATATTGGAACAGATTCACATCCTCCACTACTGTAGTGGTCCTTAGTGAAATGTAGTGACGTAACCTCTGCACAGCATAAACAACCGCTAAGGCTAATTTCTCAACGTGGGAGTATCTAAGTTCAGGTCTAGCCAAAGCACGGCTAAGATAATAAACGACATGCTCTACAAGATTATCGTCCTCCTGGACTAGTACTACCCCAATGGTCGACTCTGACGCAGCCAGATATAATATAAAATCCCTAGAATAATCTAGTGGACGTAATCAGGGTGCCGACAGCAAAGCTTTTTTCAATGCCTCAAACACAACTTGTGCGGTTTCATCCCATACAAATGGGGTGTCCTGTTTTAGCAGGCACATAAAACCTTTAGTGATCTTGGCATAGTTAACATTAAAATGTCGAAGAAAATTAGAATTTCCTTGCAGGCTTTGAAGTTGCCTGAGAGAACGAGGAGGAGGCAAATTTACAATGGCCTCAACTTTCAATGGATCCACCTGGATGCCTCTACTAGAGACAATGAACCCGAGTAATCTTCCTGACTCGACACAGAATAGACACTTGTGGGGATTCAAGCGGATTTTATAATGTCTGCATCTTTCAAATATCAACCGTAAATGATCTAGATGTTGGATCCTCTTACGAGAATGTGCAGGCAGATCATCAAGGTAAGGTTCGACAATGGCTTTAATGTCATGGAAAGCAAAGTTCATAGCCCGTTGAAAGGTTGCCTCAGCATTTTTCAATCCAAAGGGCATTTTATTGCATGCGAAAGTACCCCAAGGACAAATGAAAGTAGTTTTATGTTGGTCTTCCAGTTTTATTTGAATTTGATTGTATCCAGAGAGACCATCCATAAACGAAAACACCTCACTTATTGCACAAGCATCTATGATATGGTCTATAAAGGGTGTGGGATAGTTGTCCTTAGGATAGGCTTTATTGAGATCTCTAAAGTATGTACAAATGTGAATAGTCCCTTGCTTTTTATCAATAGGAACAGGGTTGGATACCCATTTAGTCAAAGTGATGGGATAGATAAAACCAACCTTCAACAGATTTTCCACTTCAGCTTTCACAGCCGCCGCTTTGCGTGGGTTAACAGGTATTAACTTTTGTCGAATCGGCTTGGCATTAGGATATGTTCAGATTTCATGTTCAACAATCGATGGATCTATGCCTGGCATCTCCTCATATGACCAGGAAAAGACATCATATAATTCCTTAAAAAGGGCCATATAGATGGCAATCTCTTCAGGAGAGCAGTTTGCACATTTATATATGTTTTCCACGACATCAGGGTTTACAGAGATGTTAATAGGTATAGTGGTGGAAATATTTACCATATTCTCCTTAGCAAACATTCCTTCCCTAGGCAAGGGATTGATAGGTATATCAACATCTTCTGACAGTCTCAAGCAAAACTCTTGGTTTTCTATTTTGCTTAGTTCTAGAAGAAAATAGGATCGATGATGAAGATTTTCACAAATCTTACCACGTCCACTCATGGCTGCTAGAATAGCTTCATCAGAAGGTATAACCATGTCTAAACAATCGATAAAATGCGAAGAGTTTTCTGCCCATATGGGAAAATAGACTTCTTCCAGATCTTTCGAGACTGTTAGAGGATCTAGAATGGGATTAATAGTGGCTTGAGTGATAGCTTGATAAGCGACCTCCACTGCCGATAAGGGCACTTCCGGTTCATGGGGGGTTGGGAGAACCCAAGGATTAGTCCTATCGACAACTGTAGCTATGGACTTCCCCACACTAGTAGAACCAATATAATTAACCAGGGCTGGAAGATCAAATGTGCCCATCAATGATGTGTACATTATAGCCCCCAAGCTTTGTGCAGTAGGTTTGACCTGATCAACTAATGGCACTATGGACTCATTAGACTCTAAACGACCTTTTCGGGTAAAATCAAGTCGTTCAATAGTAACCAACTTTCCCTCATGTGGAAAAAATACTATACAAAAAACGACCGACGCAATAACAGACATCGCATAAGTCCAGTTCCTTCCCAGAAGCAGATTGTAGTCCAAAGGAGCATCAATCACTTCTACTTCAATAGACACTGCTTTTCCTTCCAACTTAATTTCAAAATCCGGCAGGATACCATGCAGACGGAAGGATCTTCCATCAAAAGCAGTAAGCAAAGTGTTTGATGGGACCAGCTCTGGGGATCCAAGAGCTTTCCAACAGGCCAAGGACATAACACATGTAGAAGCACCCTCATCAACAACTGCCCTTCCAATGGTCTTACCACCATGGACAACATCTATTGATAAGGCTACATGGTAAGGCAGGTGAATTTTAACATCAGACAAATGGAATTTTTCCATGAGACTCGAAGAGTCCATGCTAGCTAAAGCTGCTAAAAGGGCATCCCGCTGAGCGGGACAACTCTGTAACACCTCTAAAGCTGACATTGCACACGGGGTTTGAGCTAAATCTTCAACCACAGAGTAGTTTGAAGCATCCCTAGCGTTAGGGTTATGCAAGGTCTTCTTGAAGACACCTTTCAGTATTTTCGGCATAGTTTCAACAGGTTTCTCTATTGTGAGATGGTTAGAAGTTTCACCTACAGCTTTACCCTTCTTAGAAGTCTCTTTCTCATAATTTTTGTTCCTTGTCTGCAACAAAGTCGAAGATCGAAAAATGTTGATATAGTTTGGGTCAGGGGCAGTTTGAGTGCCCCCTGCTGCGTTAGAAGTTGAAGCAGAGTTCTGTCCTTGGGGAAAGGGATCCTTCAGGATAGCCGTTGTTGAGCTTTTAACAGCTTCTGGCCTTGATCCATAATGGTAAAAAGGTGATTTAGGTGGTCCTTGTGGCACAACTTACATGGGAACTTGACCTTCTTCTTTTCTTTCTTGCCCCCATCAGCATTGTTCAAGGGCTATTGCTTGTTTTGATTTCCCTCTCCCTTTTTGCCTTTCTTTTTCTTCCCACCGGGCTGCTGATTTCCCTTCTGAGAGGTTTGTGCAAAAATATTTGCACTTTGGAGGGAGGGGGCAACCTTTACTGCCTCCGCCATAGACTACTTGACATACAATTGGTGAAGTTGCTTAGCCAAAGACTCTATGGTGGGAGAGTTGATGGACCCAACCACACCATCGACATGGGGTCCAGGCTTAGGCTTCTCTGCATCGTGCGTAGGCCTCAGTGCCTTAGGGATAATATTGTACAAGATCCCAGATTGTGAATAAATCAAATCTAGTTGCTGGTCCCTAAGAATGGCTTCTTCTTCATTCGTCACTCCTGAGGTAGATACATCCTTAGATATGTAGGGCAACAGGGATTTAAGGAACCACTCTAAAAGAAACTCAGGAAGTATAGTGGCTTTTATAAGGCTCTTTCACCTTATCCACTCTTGGATGTGATCTGAGATGTGGGTAGCCTTGTTTTTCCTAAAATTAGACAACAAGACCATTCTGAAATCATATCGGACTAGAAGCTGAAAGTGGCTAAGAAATGCACTAGCCAAATCCCAGAAACTACTGAAAGCAACAGAAGGCAATTCAATATACCATTTTTCCACGGTACCTGTCAAGGTTCTCTCGAATAGCCTTAACCTAACTGAATCTTCATTCAAAAAATTCAAAGAACACCATAAATGGAATGTGGTGGCATGAGCCCCAGGATCTTCACTAACTTTGCCTTCGAACTTAGGGATGTTCGATGGAAATTTGGTGGGAACAGGTGGCCACAAGGGGTCATGCCTCACCGGGTCATTCATCAATTTTGACAAATCTGGCAAGTTTAAGGTTGCCAATAATGAAAGTTTGGGTCAAATCGGGGTACTGAAGGTGCCAGCCTGGGGATTAGAGGGACCTGCCCCCGAATTCCCATGGGTAAAGGTAGGGTTGCTCCCTGCCACCGGTTGCGAAGTGGGGAGATTACTCTGAAACAGATTCCATCCGTAAGCCACAGGATTGTGTGTGGGAGGTGCAGTATAAGAAGTTCAGCCATCCCCATAGAAGCAAGGGTCTGAAAGACAGGAGCCGGTATCCCTCCACTGAACAACGAAAAGGGGGAGCTCGTAAACGGAACCAAAATTGGAGTTTGGAAAGTTTTCCCATAAGAGGTATTGTTCCCAAACTGCACTCCTACATAGGAAGGTGATGGACCTACATATGGACTGGATGGAGGAATGTTCCCCCCATTTCAAGGAAATCCTTGGACAAACGCCGAGGATCCTACCAAACCGCTCTGGGTAGTATATGGAAAGGAAGAAGGAATAGTAGGTATACTGGGGATCCTAGTAACCATATCACATGAAGTAACTTCTAGGTTTGAGTGAACTGATGGTTGAACCACTCGGCTCGCTGGAGTCAAAGGTGTAGAAGGTACACTAGATCTAGGGGCACTTACCGGGGGAGGTAGTACCCCTTCAACTGGAACGACTGAGGTGAACACAAAAGGAGTTTCTTCTGTAGAAGACATGAAACTACCCACAGGGACACCTAACACAGGTGAATCAAAAGGTCTAACCTGAATGATCACAGGATTGTTTAAATTAGTCAAGGGTGTGTTAAATTTTCTCGCAAACTCATCAGTCTACAAGTCTTCTATCTCAACTGTATCAAGATCAAAATGATTAGCTATAAGTTCTGGTTCACCAAGAACTTCACTTATTCCTACTAGTTCAAATGAACCGTCTGTGTCCAATCTCCTCCTTTGGGGTGGAGGTGGAGGATCCACTGTGACAAGAGGAGGAAGGTTTCTCAACCTTCTTGACCTTCTAAAAGGTTGGCCCTCCATGATTGAAAACTTGACAAATCACACCCTAAGGCCAACTAAACACAGGCAAAAAAACAGAGCATACACTATAAAAATCCTAAAGCCTTGAGCAATCAAACCAGGGTAAAAGATGTACTTTCCCGAAGAAAGCTGATGAACGATTACTTGGCGTCCTTGAAGTGGTTCTTAGGCACAAGCGGAGGAATCACCCAACCACCCTCCTACACTTTCAACAAGGGTTACCTTCCAAGCCCGTTCAAGGTGAACCAGAAATAGACTTCAGGTTTACCTAGGTATGAACCATAAATGTCAAGAGACTAAAGGCTACCTTAGCTATACCAACAGTTTTGGGGGACAGTCACAAGCCTGACTCATACGCATGGGCAGGGTAGCTGAGCCCAAAATTTTGTCTAGGACAGAATCCCCAGATGCGTAAAAGCCTTGATTTACATTTTGACAAGGAATCAAAGGGTTATCTCCTCAATCCAAGCCTCCACACGGCCTCGTGCTTAACTCCCGTTTGAGAGGAGCTTCCCATATACAATCGATAAAGTCAAGGATTTACCTAAAGAAAGGTCCACTACGTCTGAATTTTAAAAATTATGGGAAGTTTACACTTCCTATCCCACAAGTCTAGCCTAAGCTAGTAGGTGAAAGGTCCCTAAAAACAAAAGTTACTAGTAAATTTTAATTATGCGTTCATTTTAAAGGGCTGTTTCTTACTCAGAAGGAAATGGAGTGATGTACTTATGGTGTTTTTGACTCGATAAGAAATAAATAAAAGTAAAGGTGTATTTTTCAAAGCAAATTACCACTATTAAAGCAAACTTCTTTTTCTTTTTTTTTGTAAATATATATTGATGAACTAATGCAAACGATTGAAAGAAACTAAGCCTATGTTTTTTGTAGTTTTTGAGATTAATATCTTTTAAAACTGAAATGAAAACTACTTATGCAAAAGCAAATGCAAAATCTTGACAATGATTTTCTTTTCACTTTTTAAAAAATGCTCAAACTCTACTATGCACCTAAAATGCACTAAAACATGAGCATACTTGGATGCAATCAACTGGATAAAATAAACAAACTGAAGTAAATAGGTCAAAAGAACCATGAACCAACCAACAAAGGGAGGCTAGGAACCCTAGCTTGGGTGCACACAATGACAAAAATCACTGTAAACTCATAAAGGTAAGTGAAAACCAACCACTATCAAAAGACAGACTGGAAAAACAATGCCCAAGACTTTGATCACTGATCTGGACAGAGACACTTCACCCTATAACCCAAACAAGCCAAGCTACTTCCACATGCAAACAAAAAATAATCCAAGCAAAAGAAACCCAAGGGATTTCGAAAAAGCACAAAGTGTGGTCACCAAAGTCTTCAGACTAACAACACAATATTCATAAAGAAAGCCAACTAACAACTAGGAATTACACGAAGAGAGGGATAAGCAAACCCAATCCTAAAAAATCCCTATTTCCATGCTTGTATGCGACTGTGTATAAGGGCAAATCACGTATTGTACGTGACTTCCCAAGAGAGCAACCCGCGTATGCAGGCCTCTGTACGCGACTGTGCAGAAGAGAAACCCACATACAGGTACAAAAGTTTTCTCAAAGAACAAGAAAAATACACAAGAATTTCAAACACTGTGATAAGTATGAACCAGGATAAAAGACCACACACCAATTTCAAAGCAAAGACTTGTCAGGGGTGACAGAAACAACCTACAACAGTCTGGGCTCCCCAATAGAGTCACCAGTTCTGTTGTACAGGAATAAACACCTTATAACCGAAGGTCTGGGGTTACCAACATACTCAAGAGACTTGCAGGCAATCAACTCTAGAGTGCAGGAAAGGAAATAGGAGGATGTGAAATACTCACCTGATACACGACGGTTGATCCTAGCTTGTCCTCTTCCGCTCTACTTCTCCTCCAAAGCCTTTAGGGATGGTTCTCCTTCACCTGTCAAGAGTCAATATTCCAAATACAAGATGATTCATATATATAAACAGGTTAGATAAATCATATATAGAATGCTGAAACTTAAGTATTTACCAAACCACAAAATATGAAAGACATTCAAGACACATATGGAAGAAGGATTCTCTTTATTAACAATAATGAAAGAGTTCAGATTACAACCCAATGCCTGAGACAAGGACTCCTCTGCAACCAAAGGATTCTAAGTTCCACTGCTCCAAAGACTTCTGTATAAACTCCACCAGCATAACTTTGCTCTTCAAGTGTATGTGATTAACACCCTCCCCAAGGCCTGTATTTATACTTGGTGAAATAAGGCAGTTTCGAAGGTTGAGGAGCTTGAGACAGTTAAGGTGATTAAGGTTAAGTGCTTAACTAATCTCAAGTAATCGTGCATTTTTATTTTTAATTTCAAAGGTAGATGTACGTGGGTATCAATACTGGTAACTCACGTATGACCCGCGAGTTGCTCTAAGGGTAACCCGCGTACAAATCTGTATGCGAGATGCAACAACCGATACTCGCGTACAACACACAAGTTGCATATATAGAGAGTCGCATACATGACTTGACATATCTAAAAGGTAAAAATAACCAGCTGGATGGATGATAAATGTAGTTCATGATGAGCCCATCTATAGTGTTTTGGGAAACCCTCAATCCATAAATGTCCTTTTGTGTGCCAACATGAGGGATATTGGCACTCAGACAGAGAGATGCCATTCAGGTGGATAACACCTTCTTCTATGCAAAATTAATCTCTGTATTCTCTAATAGATTCTAAAGCTCCTTCAGATAAACATGGGCATTCTTCCAGAAAGATCAACTTGTACAAGGGAATCAAGAACTCCGCACAGATCACCTGATAATGATTATGATACTTGTGAGACCCCGACATCTGGTACGCTGTATATATGGAGGTATTCCCTCCCTTCCATGTACACTTTAATCCTTCAACCCGATGACAGTATAGTATGCAGTCTACTAGAAAGGAAGGCATGTAAAATTCAGATTTGCTGAGGTGTAGACCTTCCTAGGATTCCTTGATAATGGTAGAAAAATTCTTGGCTATAATGTCAACCCAGTTGAACCGTTCCTTTCATAGCTATGTGGTATATCAGTGCAATCCATCCAAATTTGTAGAACCTCCCATCCGCTCTGCCATAAATTTTGTTCAACAGCAGCACTATTAACATGTATGATGTTTTTAAATGAGTAGTTTTGTATTCTCCTGATTGCTTGTTCCTAAAAATTTTCCCATCAATCATCATCATCCTAGCCTTGGCAGTGTAATCAAACTTCAATCCCTTTACCCATTCTATTGTCAATCTAACCTCCCTTTCGGGCAGGCTGTAAGCTGCTGCTAAAAATGCTGGTGTGAAGGATGCGGATGCTTTATTCTCTACATCATTCATCGAAATTCTTGTTGTGTCTACCCTAGGAAGAATCCATCCAATGACTTCTGCACCAAGGAACATTTCAAGTCTAGTAGTCACTTTGGTTATTCCAGATCTTAGCACATTATCATAAAGGGCCAAATCCTCCAACCTTTCTTCTAGTACTTTCTTTTCAACCAGCTAGTGATAAATCTGAACCCATTTGAACTCGGGCTCAAATCCAGTTACTGCCTTGGTGTCTTCATAGACAATTTCTATCCTCGGTGGGGGTTCTTTTTCTACCTCTTCATCTAAGTAATAATCAACAATATTAGCTTTCTTCTTACCCTTTTTTGTCATATTGTCGGATGTGGGCGTTTGCTGCAACAACACAAAGATGTCTTAGTGTTACATTATAAAATAAACCCATGTATTAAAATAAAACAATAGAAATAACTGGCTCATTATATGCTAGGAAGACTATCCAAACACTCATCATTATTTGTATTACCCCGATTTCTTCAACTATTTTCTTGGAAAGGACAAATGACGCGGGTTTGCGGGTCAAAGCTTGGAAAAAAATATTTCTGGACCTATGGAAACTTTGGCATCCGTACACTAATAGGGAAAAGATGCGATCTCAATCACTGCGAGGTTCTTCCACACTATGACCCAAAAACCCTAAAAACATCATGGCCCAAAAACATCCTCGACACACAGGGAAGTGATGCCCTAAGTTTACCATCTTTGTGTTTAACATCCTGTGGCCGAAAAATACAGCCTTGAAACCTATGGGATCTTCTTGAGACTGGAGACTGGTGAACCCTAAAAATGCCCACAGGTGAGCATCCAATCCACTCCATGCCGATGGGAAACTTAGGCGTGCAAAAAATCATTAGAACCTAGCCAACTACGGGTAAATATCTATGGTCGAACTTATGACTGCAGGCATGGCAGCGATAGTAGGTTCGAGCACAGATAGAAAATGGTGAAGTTCAAAAAGAAAGGGAAAAAACCTCCCTTTTAGACCCAACAACCACCTACCCAATCTTTTACGGAAGAAAAACCACTAGCAACCAAAAAACCCTAAGATCTGTCCAACCAAAAAACAGGATGAAAGCCTACCTAGCAGTGAACACGCAGTTGAGGTACTCAGTGAGGAAGCGCCATGTAGGGATCGCAGGTCAACGCCACCACTCGTGTGAGCTATAATATGGGTAAAACCATGACAAAAATTCCAACTCTTCACCGTAACAATGATGGTTAAAATCCATTTCAACGGGCATAAATAGCCCAATGCTGGAAAATTTCTTTAAAAATGGTAGGTCAAGTATTTACTCCGCATGTGCACGGCTTAAACGTCGTTGGCACCAAACAATTGTATCAGGTGGTGAGCGATAATTCATTTTTCATTCAGCCCCAATAAAGACGGCTTCATACCCTTCAACACAGCCACAAGCTGGCTTAAAACTCAAAAATATGCCTGGAGTGTGCTACGGCTTCGGCGACCAAAAGCATCGGGCAATCAATCAATTTTTTTTTCGCCGTAATAGGTCAATGGTGGAAACAATTTTCGCCATTGAGGGTTCACTGATAGACACACTTACCATGAATAAGCTGCAGACTGGCCCGCCATTGTGGCAGAACAATAAGATTACCACTCGATATCTGTAGGCAAAGAAATCAGAAGGAGTTCCGATATGAAAATTACTCCCCCTCCACTGTTGCGGCATGAACCAAAACACAAAAAAAAAGAATAACTGCCCTGGAGGCCAAGAGAAACTAATGAAGGTTTACCCGCCATAAAACATAAAATATTTCCGCCATTGTGGCTCCAACTAGAAAAGATTTCCGTCGTAACAGCTTGAAAATCGGGAACCGCTCGCCATGGCGGGAATAAAAATATCGGACGGATATCCGACGCTAAAAAGAAAATACACCCGCTACTATGGATCAAAGCAAAAAATTGTTCTGCCATTGTGGCTCGAAAAACAAGAAGCATCCACCATAGCAGGATGAAAAAAATAAAAAATATTTATGATATCAAATTAAAAAATCACTCGCCGTTGCGACTCAAAGTCAAAACACATTCCGCTGTAGCGGCTCGAAAATCAAGAACCCTCCACCATAGCAGGCGCCATCAAAATTGAAAATCTTTCTAATGTTCAATATCGAAGGTCATCTTCCGTCGTAGCTTGAAACCAAAGAGTCTACCCACTGTAGCGACTCAACTTTGATAGATCATCCGCCATAGCGGATCAAAAGACCAATTCTGCCTTAGTGAAAAAAAATAAAATTTGGAACTTTTTCAAGATAGAAGAAACCATAAACACTGAAATTCAAAACTCAAAGTGCCTAAGAGGTAAAACTAAGACTTTCAAGGGGTCCTAAAAAATGTACAATTTTTTTGGGGATAGTTGCAGCAGCAACATAAACCTAGGTCACAAATCCTAACTTTAGAAGGCCTATTCCTCCTCCACTCCCACAAAATAGACAAAGAAACACGAGGAATCCAAGAAACCAAGAAGATCAACAAATAAGACCCCCTTTCCTTGAAAATTATGCTGCTGCTGATGATGGTGCAGAGTCTATTGAAGATCACATTCATCACTTTGGTGATTTAGATTCCAAAATCTATCTGATTGAGGAAGAACACAATATGTTTGCACAGGTGGATGATGATAAAGATTTTGAGCAGGAGTTGGAGCAGTATCAGAAGGGATATATGCATGCTCTAAATGATGTAAAAAAGATCAAACTGAGAAGTAGATATGTTGTTATAAATAAAGGAATGTTAAATCCAAATCATCCTTCTAGTAGTTAGATAAACATAGAAAAATAAATGAAAAACAAAAGGAACTTGTTGTACCTAAAGAGATTGAAAACAGAACTGAAAAAACAAAAGAGTTAAAACAAGCAGCACCCATGGATATAGATAAATTTTTTTCCATGTTTAATCTACAAAGTAAACTTGATAAGTTGAAAATTTCAATTCCTTTTAATGAACTGCTCAGAAATCTAGAGTATAGGGACACAATAACAAAAATGATCAGAAATTAGGGAGAGACTCAACCAGATATTTTGGAAGTGACATATGACAATCCTACCATTATTTTGGGGTCAAAGATTGATAATATGGATGATCAGGAAATACCACCTTTTTATATGAGTTTAAATGTGCATGACATGGTGTTGCCAAATGCTATGTTAGATTCAGGTGCTTCACATAATTTGATTCCTAAAGGAGTGGTAGACAGTTTGGGATTGGAGATTACAAGGCCTTTAAATATTTATATTCTTTTGATTCCAAAAGAGTGAAATGTTTGGGTTTGATAAAATACATGGTGGTATCCTTGAATAAATTACCATCTAAAACTATGGTCATGGATGTTGTTGTAGCAAATATTCCTCCCAAATTTGGTGTTCTGTTGTCACGATCTTGGACTTCAAAGTTAAAAGGAAGTTTGCAAATGGATATGTCCTATGCTACAATTCATGTTCTTAATGAAAATAAGAGACTGTACAGTGAAAAAATATCACCTTATGTTGTTAGTAGTAACGATCAGCTAGGAGTTCATCATATTTATGATGTTGATACAGATTTAGGGTCATTTATTTTCTTTAATGATGTTTCTCCTTGCGCTTCAAAGTTGTTGTTGGAAAGTAAATGTGAAAAAGATAAAAAAGGTGGTAAATGAACATGAAGCATTGGAAAAAAAGCAAAAGGAAGAGGGTGTATGGACTATGTATTTTGATGGATCAATGGCTAAAGTGGGTGTTTGTGCGGCTGTATATATAATCTCCCCTATTAGATATTTTAAATCTTTTTTCTTACAAGTTGACCTTTGAATGTAAAAATAATGTAGCAGAATATGAAGCTTTGTTGTTGGGTTTGCATGCACTGAAAGATTTGGGAGCTAAACGTGTCCAAGTTTTTGGAGATTCAGAACTTGTGATAAATCAAGTGAATGATAGTTATCAAACTAAGCATCCCAGAATGAGACCTTACAGGAATGAAGTATGGGATATGTTTGGGAAATTTTTCACGGAACATAGTGTTAATGTGGGTCCTAGATATGATAATACAGTGGCAAATTCTTTGGCAATTGCTGTTGGTAAATTTAAGACACCTACTGCAGGTAAAATAAAATACAAAGTGGAAATTGTAAACAGGCCTTCCATACCAGACAATACCAAGTATTGGCATGTTTTTGAAGATGACATGCGAATTAAAATATTTTTGGAATTTTTTAGTGAATTTGTAAATACCCAAATAGAAAAAGAAAGTGTTGATTCTGAAAATTTTCAAGATGTTGATGAATATGAAGGAGTTGCTAAAACATAAAAGTTGAAAGGATCACTAGGAGGAAAGGATATAGTCCAATTGAAGAGTAATAATATTCCTATAGGTTTAATTCCCTTAGAGAAGTTTTTTGACCAAAATGATGTTGTCAAAGATCCTAAAGTTAAACCTGCTGAAAATGTTATTGAAGATAAAAACATTAGTATTGAGGAGAATCCTAAAATTGTAAAGTTGTTCAAGAAATTTCTTGCTAAAGAGAAAGATGAGTATGTGAAATTGATGAAAAAATACACTGATGTATTTGCATGGAGTTATGATGAACTCAAAGAGTATGACACCTCCATTATACAACACACAATTCTAATTAATCTTGGAGAAAAACCATTTAGGAAGAAACTTAGAAGGATTAATCCAATGCTATTGCCTGTCATTGAAAAGGAGATCAAAAAATTATTTGATGCAAAAATAATTGTAACCCTGAGATTCTCCAAAGGGGTTGCTAATTTGGTGCCTATTAGAAAGAAAAATTGTGGAATAAGACTGTGTGTGGATTTCAAAATTTTGAATAAAGTCTCTTTGAAGGACAATTACCCTTTGCAAAAGATGGACCATACTTTGCAAAAAGTGGTAGGTTTAGACATAATTTCTAGTATGGATGGGTTTTCAGGTTATAATCAAATAAAGGTGATGCCTGAAGATCAGGATAAAACGGCTTTCACTACACCATGGGGTACGTTCATGTATGTAAATATGCCTTTTGGATTAATGAATGCCGGAGCCACTTTCCAATGTGCTATGGACATTGCTTTTGCAGATGAAAGAGATAGGTTTGTAGTGATTTACAAGGATGATATTACTGTGTATTCTAGGTCTGATGGGGAACATATCAAACATTTGGAAAAGGTTTTCCTTAAGTGTAGAAAATATGGAATTTCATTAAATCCAAGGAAGTCAAATTTTGCTCTGGAAGAAGGAAAGCTTTTGGGCCATATTATTTCCAAAGAAGGTATAAGGATTGATCCAGACAAAGTGAGTGAAATTTTGAAGGTGGAGGCACCAAGAAGTAAGAAAGAAGTACAATCATTCATCGAGAAAGTAAATTTCTTGAGGATATTCATTCCTAGTTTTGCTGAGATATTGATGAACATTACTAACATGCTGAGAAAGGATCATGAAATAAAATAGACACTGGAACTTTAAAAATTATTTCAAGGATATAAAGCAAGATATTTTAGAAGCTCATGTGCTGGTAAGTCCATATTTTGATAAATAGTTTTTAGTATTTTCATATGCTTCGGAGTATACTGTTGCATCTGTTTTGTTACAAAAGAATGATCAAGGTGAAGAACAACCCATAGAATTTTTTAGTAAGATGTTAAGATATGGAGAGATAAAATATGATATCATGGAGAAACAAGCATATGCTTTAATTAAGGCCTTCAAAGATTTCAGAATTTATATTCTCCATTCACATGTAGTTGCATATGTCTCCAACAGTGTGGTGAAGAGAATACTTACACAACCAGATTCAGAGGGGAGAAGAGAAAAATGGATTGCACTTCTTTTGGAATATGACACTGAGATTAGACCTACAAAGTTGATTAAGGGACAAGGATTAGCTAAAATGATGAAAGATTCTAATTGTGATTCTCTGCAACTAAATTTTCTGTCAGCTCAATCAAATCAGTTGGACACAGAAGTGCAGGTGATACCTGATTTTTCTATTTCTCTGTGGTATGCTAATATTGTTTATGTAGTGCAAAATTTACAATCTCCTACAGGGTTAAGTAAAACTAGAGCAAGGTCTGTGATGCTCAAGGCTGCAAAATTTTGTATTTTAAATCGGTATATTAATTGGAAGGATCTTGGTGGAGTGTTATTGAATTGTCTCTTGGAGAATGAAGCTCAGCAGATAGCAAAGGATTTTCATGAAGGAGATTGTGGGGGACATCATTCGTGGAAGGCAACAACAAATAAAATTTTGAGAGTAGGATTTTATTGGCCTTCACTATTTTCAGATGTGTGTAAAGAAACCACCAAATGTCATCAGTGCCATATTTTTGATGGAAAGAGGAAAGTAGTTCCACTCCCTCTTAATCCCATATCAATAGAAGTGCCTTTCCAACGATGGGGATTGGATTTCATTGGGGAAATAAATACAAATTCCTTAGGACAACATAAGTGGTTTTTAACAACAACTAATTATTTTACAAAGTGGATTGAAGCAATACCTACTAGAAGGGCTACAGATATTTCCTGGAGAATAACATTTTGGCAAGATTTGGATGTCCTAAGAGGACTGTAACATATAATGCAGTTGCTTTTAAGTCTAAGAAGATGATAAATTTCTATCATAAGTATCATATAAGTTTGAATAATTCTACTCCTTATTATCCACAGGGTAATGGACTAGCAGAGTCCTCTAACAAAAGCTTGGTGAGGATAATTAAAAAGTTGTTGGAAGAAAATAAAAGAGCATGGCATACAAAGCTGAAATATGCTTTCTGGGCTGATAGAATAAACACAAAGAGGGCTATTGGAATGTCACCATTCCAATTGGTGTATGGAGCTGAAGTGGTTTTTACAACATCTCTAGGAGTGTTAGTTATGAAGCTATTGCAGGAACAACAGGATGAACCTAATAATATGCAAAGGATAATAAACCAAATTATTGAGCTAAATGAACTCAGGGATAAAACATATGATAAGGTACAGATACATTAGGAGAAAATGAAGAATACCTTTGACAGAAAGGTAAAAGAAGACACTTTCCAGGTTGATGATTTGGTGTTAAAGTGGGATGTTCCACATGAAGACAAAGGAAATCATGGTAAGTTTGATCATTTGTGGGTAGGTCCATACATTATTACATCACACATGGGTAATAATGCTTTCATTCTACAGTATCAGGATGGGTCTCAGTATGAAGGAGCCCCAGTAAATGGGATATTTCCAAAACATTACTTGGAACAAGGGTTAAGAAAATCTTATGTATTATATTTCTTTACTTTTAGTCAGTATAGATGGCGAGCCAGAATATTTGAATCCCGCAGAGAAGGCCATAAGATTAGAAGGGGTATCCATATTTTAGTTTTTCACATTTCTATCAGAAAAAAAGAGATTTAGGCTATCAATGGATTTGGAAACTGGTCTGCGAGGTTCTTTGCTACCTCACGGGGAGGATAGCTTCCCTAGTGGAGCCAACTATTACCACCATGATTGAAAATTGTGGATTATTTGATTGAAGGGTTTGAAAATGTGCATATGTGAAAATTTTGGGTGAAAGCGCTCCTTAGGTTAATGGGTGCTCGTATTCTTTCATTATGGAACGTTGGATGAAAAGAGGGTTTTGATCTACGGTGGTAGATTGTTCTGCCAATGAAACATGGGGAAGAAATTCAAATTATCTCACCGATGGAAGGGAGATGAAAGGGGTTAAATATCGAGGGCCTAGATTTAAAACATTATAGATCAATGAAAAAGAAGCATTATGGGGATCAGGGCTGCAGGGATAAAAGAAGTTTTATAGTTTGTAGAATGGGTTAACAAGTGGAAAGTTTGGATGGATAGGATGAGAGCGGAGATATATCTATAGTCAGGAGCAATTCCATAGATTGACGTTCAATTTTGAATCCACAGAAAGTGGTAGGGGCCATGATGATCAACGGTCTCAATAGTGCTTAGGATTTGATTAATGGATGAGGTGCATTCCACGAATGGAAGTTGCTCAATCAATCAATTATGAAAGGATTTTCTGAATGTCTAAAGTTTACATAGTTGAACGGTCATGATGAAGGTAGGTTACATATCAATGGATAATATTGATTCCGTCGAATCAACTTATGCAGGGAGTAAGTCTAGAATATTGGGGTTGAGTTTTTGCACTTAGACGGTTTATATTTGGAAGAAAAATAAATCTACGGTCTAGATTACAAGAGGTGCACCATGCTTATGAAGCATAAAAAATTATAAAGGCATCTACGTGGAGTTTCAAAAGTTTGTTTTTTCTGAGGTGTGGAATTGATGGTAATATTGACGGTGTGTGAAGTGCCAACGTGGACGAATCTGAATACCGTGCTAATTGACAAGGTAGGCACCCTGAAACCTTTAATTTTTTTCTAAAAATGGATAAGATGGATGAGATAGATGTGGTAGAAGTGGTAGATAATGAAGAATTAGGGGTTTCCTATCGAAAGGATGAGAAACGTTTTGAATAGAAGAATGCTGAAATTTCTAATACTATCTTAATGAATGAAACAATTGAAACGACTAAGAATAAGTTGAAAAATCTTAAGGACCGGGGTAGTGATACCCATGGTGTTTTCAAATCTTTATTTTACTTTTTCTATGTCGACCAGACCCCTAATTTCCCTTAATTTGTTGAGTGGTGTGTAAATAACCTTTCTGCTGCTGAAGGAGTCTTTATGAATAAAACTAAGACTAGGGTCCTTTGCCATGTTCATGCCTTTGTTATCCATAAAGCCCTATCTATCCCAGACAATTTTATTTCTTTATCCCAAGAATACAAAGAGGAAAATGTCATCCATTTCTTCCAAGAATCTACAGCTGAGAGTAAAGAAGCATTTTTAAAGTCATGTTTGAAACCTGATAGTGAGGTTATAGGTTTATCTTGTCCTATTGACCTAGTTATGTTCAATGAAGAAACCCAGTCTTGTATTACCTTTGCCAATCAATTTTTGGGGTTAGATACTAATGGTTATGTTACAAAGTCACTATTGAGTCTATTGTTTGTCCTAGGTACTTTCCCAGTTGAGCCTACAATTCCAAGTTAGTCCTTTCAGTCTTGTTCCATTAAATTTGATGAGTTCCTAGCCGAGAACATTCGTTCTCAGTTAGTCAACTACCATGGTACTAGAGTTTTCAGATTCCAATCCTTTTTGTTGAAAATGTTCTTGTCACACAATGAAGATAGCCTATAGTTTCCTGAATTGGTGCTCACTGATGAAATGACCCAAAATTATTGCAAGTTTATGAATGGTTTGATGGTAGAAATATACAGTATTTTCTTTCAGGAAATATTTCCCATGGTGTTTCCTAAGATGAAGGAAGCATTGCAGCTTTCCCATAGTAAAATGATAGGGGAATGGTTCCTTTTAGAATTTGAAACCATTATAAGATTATATGGATTTGTGCACCAACATTTCTGACAACTAGGATCTTATTTTTGGAATTTCTTAGACACAAGCTTACAGTGGAAGAGGAACACATCTTAAACTTCAGGATGAGTTTGGATATGAAATTTCCCTAGGAGGTAGGGCCATTTGTTGTTAAAAGTAGAGCTGCTTTACCCATAATTGATAATGTTAGAATATATCCGTCGGGATTATTGTAAATAAATAAATAAATAGGAATATGAATAGTTGCATAGGAAGGTGAAAAGGCTGGTTCTCAACCTCCACATTGTAATGTATAAATAAATGTTTTAGCCATGAATAGAATCGAATCGGGAGTTATACCTAACAACTGGTATTAGAGCTTGGCTGCCTGCCTGCCGTAACTCCTGCCTGCTGTATTTCAGCCGTGGCATTCTGCCTGCCAGTTTGCTCCTTCAGGCTGCCTGCCCATCGCCAGTCTGCCCTCTGTTCTTCCCTCCTACCAGTCACATTCATTGTGTGCGTTTCTCCTCCAATCTCTCCTGCATGCATGAGTTAGTGGTATAGAACAATATCATGAACCCTAATCCTTTCACGCTCATGAGGTTTTGTGTTGCGGGATTTTACTTGATAGTTTCCTGAATGTTTGGCGTATACCTAACATGCTGGTTTAAAATTGTGAGGTTCTTCATTGTTGGGTTATGCATTCTATTCATTCTTTCTGAACTGAACTCACATTCATTGTATATTGTTTGAAACTCGACGTTCTTTCATATGTAGCAAAGAGAATAGCTACATAGCGAAATCCTCAGGCGTGAACATGTATTTTTACAGCGCATTTTTTCGCGAAGAGGTTATTGGAGGTTAGTGCGTGGATGAGGTCGTTGTTCTCTGCGCCATCATTTAGTTTTTGATGGATTCTATAAGGTTTCATCTTTTTCAATGACAATGACAATGAAGATCTCCATGTTTGCACGCTGTAGACTGATATATTTGGTGCATTGACATTGTCTACGTTGAGCATATGCTGTGTATTGGAGTTGAAGGCCGAGAACCTGTGGAGCTGCTGCAAAATATATTAAATGATATAGTGAAGACTGATATAATGCATGCTGCGATTTGATGGATGCTGATATTTGAAAAGGAGAATCGATGTTGGAGAATCGATTAAGGTCTTTAAGTGGGTTATATTGGTGACTGATATTTACTGTGCATAGACTAAACGCGTGAAGACCAGCGTGGAGGTTTCGACACTTCCCACGGCCTCTCATTTGTCCAAACTCAAACTTCTCTCATTGAAGACTGAATATTGATATGCTGCTGCCTGGAGACTGAGCCAGAGCCTGCGTGGAGATAGGATGAGCCTGCGTGGAGATAGTATGAGCTTACTAAGCCTACGTGGAGACGTATGAGCCTGTTGAGTTTTTTTGTGAAGAAATAAATACCTATCAGTGGTATTTTTGTGAAGAAATAAATACTCAGAGCTGCGTTGGCCACTTAGTGGCCACCAATTTGTGAAGACACCATTTGCTAGGGTTCTCGTGTTTTGCTAGGGTTCCTGCATTGTGCTAGGGTTCTCATACATATACTGATATGCATTGATATGGTGTGACTGCGTTGAGTGTGGAGACTGTTTGAAGAGACTGCTGGCTGTGTTGGAGAGAGTCTGGTGATTATTTTGAAGGCTTCGTTCTACCTGAAGGCTGCGTTGGAGGAATAATTAAATCTTCTGGTTTTATTTTATTGATTGATATAAAATTGAAGACTGACTAATAGATTGAAGAATATATGTATGCTAACTGATATCTATATGCTGAATGGTATATATGCGTTGAGTATCTATACTGCTTGGAGTCTGGAATTTTTTATGATTGCTGGTGTATACATGCTGCTGAACCTGTGGAGCTGCCTACGTATCAAGCGAGCCTGTGTTGCTATAGCCTGTTGAATACCTACTTGAAGACCGTGGGACTGATATAAAGAAGCCTGTGTATGACTGATATATTTTGTATCTACTCTTATATTTGCTATAAACTTGCATTGTATTCACCTTGGCAGAGACTGTAGACCTGTAAGGTTATTATTTTTTTATTTCTCTTTAAAAATTACACTAACAATTGTAAAAATGCAATCTATAGCATCTAGAGTTAGTGCCTCTCTCTCTGGAAAAGATCATCCCAAAAGAGAATGCAGCAAGAGAGGTAGAGGAAGAAGAAAATTCTCAGGCAGAGGGGGCAGAAACAAAAGATCAGATCTGCCATGCAAGCGTTGTGGAAAGAATGGGCACACATCAGATCAGTGTTGGGCTTCATGGGACTCCATCAAAGACAAACATAACCAGAAGAAAGATGACCAAGATGCTAGTAAATCCTCTGATTCTTGTATTGTTGCACATTGTAATATTGGAATTAATGAAATGAATTCACTTTCATCTTACAAATATTGTTGGCTGCTTGATACTGGTGCAACATCACACATGACATTTAGAAAAGAATGTTTTGAAGAACTGAATGAAACAATAGACGACATAGTTTACTTTGCAGATAAGTCAAGTATTAAACCAAATGGAATGGGCACCATTCGACTGAAGATGCCTGGATTCCATGATTTCTTGTTGAATAACGTTCTCTATCTTCTAGAGTTGCAGAGAAGCCTGCTGTCATTGGTGGAGATTCAATAGCAAGGCCATTCCATCCACATGTTTGATGGAATCGTTAAAATAATAAATTCCTCTGACAACCAAGTCATAATGACTGGATACGAAGATGGAAAGCTGTTGAAGCTCAAGGGTTCATCCGCAATATTTCAGAACTATGCCTACCTCTCTCCGCATGGAGAAGGTAATATGTCATCTAGTTCATTGTGGCATGCAAGATTTGGTCATCTAAATTATAACAGTCTTCGTTTGTTGAGAAAGAATGGTGTATTTGGTCTTCCCACCATTCCCAAAGAGAAGAATAAATGTGATGCATGTATATTAGGGAAACATAGTAAGCTGCCATTCCATGAATCTAATTTCAGAGCAAGTAGGAAATTAGAACTAGTGCATTCTGATTTATGTGGGCCAATGCCATCTCCTTCAGCAAATGGGAATAAGTATTTTATGACATTTGTTGATGACTACTCTAGAATGTGTTGGATTTACTATTTAAAGACAAAATCAGAAGCATTTCAAACATTCAAAGACTTTCATGCATTGATAGAAAAACAAGCACAATAAATAATTGGTACACTTCGTACTGATAATGGGAAAGAATACACTTCAAATGATTTTGAAAATTATCTTCGCCAACATGGAATTGCACATCAGACTACAGATCCCTATAATCCTCAACAAAATGGTGTAGCAGAAAGAATGCATAGAACCATAATGAATATGGTTCGCTCAATGATGTTTTTCAAGAATGTAAAACTAATGTTTTGGGGTGATGCAGTAAAATGTGCAGCATATTTGAGAAATAGAAGTCCCTCAAATGCTCTTGATGACAAGACTCCACATGAAATGTGGTTTGGCCATCTCCCTCCAGTCAGGCATCTCAGAGTTTTTGGTTCCACCTGTTATGCCTTGATTCCAAAGGAGCAAAGAAACAAGCTTGGTGCTCGAAGCAGAAGATGCATTTTCCTGGGGTATGAAGAATACTCCAAGGAATATGGTCTATATGATGAGGTAAAGAAGAAATTGGTTATTTCTAGAGATGTCATTTTTCTTGAAACTAATAAAAATGACTTGTCCATTGAGAGACAGCTTGATCATTTGGAAAATTATCCTCATCCAAAGACATATTCTGAAAATGAATATGAAATTCCAAACCTTGAAGGAGGGATTCCTATTCTGGATCAACCTTTGGAATTTCCATATGAAGCACCAACTCCCCTGCATGAAGAAGTTCCTGCTACTTCACTTGAACAAGAGGTTCAACTGGATGATGTGATTGAGAGAATTGAAAGACTCTCAATCAATGATGAAGCACCACCAGCTGATCAACCAGGACCATCACGGAAGATTCCTAGATGGGCCACAAAGACACTTGAAAGTGTCCATCCAGATGAAGTTGGAAAGATGGGAACGAGAAGTTCGAAAAGACATGAAGATGGAGGAGGAGCATATAATTCAAGTGATGACATGGATGTATCATTTGATTGTGAATTTAATTTATCTTCTAACTTTGAACCAACTTCCTTTGAAGAAGCTTCTACTCGAGTTGAGTGGAAAGAAGCTATGCAGAATGAGTATGATGCACTCATAAAGAATGGAACTTGGAAGCTGGTTGACCCTCCAGTTGGAACCAAACCAATTGGCTGCAAGTGGGTGTACAAGAACAAATACAGATCAGATGGCTCACTTGAAAATCATAAAGCAAGGCTTGTAGCAAAAGGATATGCACAGAAAGAAGGAATTGACTATGAAGAAACATTTTCTCCTACAGCAAAATGGGCTACCATCCGAAGCTTACTCTCTTTAGCTGCTCAGAAAGGG
>LPNX010958528.1:246277-258468 GCA_001517045.1 Pseudotsuga menziesii
GAGGATGCAACCAAGTATCGACAACTTGTAGGAAGCCGTATCTATCTTACAAAAACTAGACCAGACATTTCTTATGTTGTTGGCATACTTTCAAGGTTCATGCATAAAACTTGTAAAGGATACTGGTCAGCTGCAAAAAGAGTTCTAAGATACTTGAAGGGGACTCAAGACGTTGGAATCAAGTACTCTAAAGTGGATGACTTCAAAATTATTGGGAACTCAGACTCAGATTTTGATGGCGATAAGGAGACAGGAGTATCAACTTCTGGATACACTATGAGTCTTGGATCAGCAGCTGTCTCATGGAGATCACGCAAATAGTCAGTTCCAGCAGATTCAACAACAGAAGCAGAATATGTGGCTGCAGCTGAAGCAACGAAAGTAATAGTATGGCTCAGGAAGATACTTGAATATTTGCAAGAAAAACAAGAGAACTCCACTCCATTGTTAGTCGACAATACTTCTGCAATCAAGTTGGCTAAGAATCCTAGATTCCATGATCGAACCAAACACATCAACACAAAGTATCATTTGATTCGACATCATGTAGAGGCCAAGACAGTCCATCTTCGACATTGTTCCACAAATGACCAAGTTGCAGACATCTTCACAAAAGCGCTTGGATGAGAAAAGTTTGAAAGATTCAGAAACATGCTCGGACTTATGAACACCCCTTCGGATTAAGAGGGGGATTGTTAGAATATAATCCGTCGGGATTATTGTAAATAAATAAATAAATAGGAATATGAATAGTTGCATAGGAAGGTGAAAAGGCTGGTTCTCAACCGACACATTGTAATGTATAAATAAATGTTTTAGCCATGAATAGAATCGAATCGGGAGTTATACCTAACAGATAATCTACTCAAGAACATGGGGTTTTATTTGGGAACTACAATCAATTATGATCCACACCAGGTAATTTCCAAAAGAAGACATGCAAATAATAATAAACCTTTTGAACACATTGAAGTAGATGGAATCAGGGAGGTGGCTAATCGGGAATATTATCCTAACAAATCTCCAGATAATGTCAGCATGGAACAAGACTTTGTATCTTCCTTACCTGGAAATAATTATCCTCCAATGGATATTTCTAATATAGTTGCAGTTGTTGGTAATGTCTCATCCTTAATGAGTTTTTCAGGAACTTCAAATAAGAGAGAGCATTCAGATTTCATGGACATCGAAGAAATAGACACTGCTAGTACACCAAAGAAGAGAAAACTGAACAAGAAGGACAAATGGTGCAAGTGAAGAAAAGCAGTATGAAAGGTAAAAAGAAACAAGAAAATCCTAAATAAGCTGGTCTAGAACTTCAAGAATATGTGTTTGATGGATTAACCCCTAATAAGTATTCATCAAAGGAGGAATGGTGTAACACCTACAGGGAAAAGGATGATAAAATTTTTGATGAGACAATGAAATTATATGAGGAAGTAAGACAGTTGTCCAAGCCAGATGTAACATTGAAAACTGTAAGGGACCATGCTAAAGATACCCTAAGTTTGGCCATGACTGTTGGCAATAAGGTATGAGAGGTGAATGTAAATTTAGAAAATATCCCTACCACAGATATAATACATTTTCATAGAGAAACAAGTGATATCTTATATACAAGATTGATCAAATCTACACTGCAGGTATCTAAGCCGGAGTCAAATAAAAAGAGAGCTCAGTACCTCCTAAGGAAAGAAAGGTTGAGATTAAGGCCCTTAGATTCAAAATTAAGAAGCTGCATGATGATTTTTTAAAGGTGGATGGGCAATCAGACAAAGGAGTAGTGGCTCAAAAGCTTATATATGAGAAAGAGAAAGAGGTTCAAGTGCTGAAAAAGAAGTTGAAAATCCCTTCCACTCAGCTTATTCAAAATTTTGAGTTGACAGAGTTTGAGAAGGAGAAAGAAGCATTGAACATTGAATTGACTGATTGTAAAGCCAAGTTATTGAAGCTTGAAGAAAAACAAAAGAAGTGGGAAAAAGATGCTAAGTTTCTAGTATAAAGTGAGAAAGACTTAAAAGTTAAGCTGGCAACAAAAGAAAAGGAATTGCAAGAAAAATCTGAAAGAGTTAAAAATTAGTCTACTGTTCTTTCTACATAAGTAGAAACGACCTCTTTTTCTGAAGCAATGTCCCAGGTAAGGTTGAAAGAGGTAGAGCTCACAGGGTTAAAACAACAGAACCAGAATCTAGAAGATATATCTTTGAAAAAAGAAGAAGAAAAGAAGAAGTTGGAGGAGAGATGTCAAGAGTTAATAAATCAGAATACTAAGCTAACAAAGCAGATGGTTCGTCAAATGGATTTTCAAGCAGCCAAACATATAATTTGGGATGAGATTATTAAAGAAGCTAATAAGTTCAAACAGTATTTAGATTTTATTGCAGAGCAAGAGAGTGCTCTGAAAGAAGCTAGAAAAAATATTTTGATAGTAAAGCAGGGATTAAATAAGAAGCCAATGGAAGTAGCCCAAAATTCTATCAACTTTTTAAGCGCCTTGTCAGAATATTGAGTTAGAAGGTTTGGTATCCAAGACAAAGTTGTTATTGGCTCTTGGGATAGAAAATTGTTTGGAAAATACATAATGTTGGATACTATATAGGTCAAAATTGTTATTATCAGTCATAGAATGAAAGAAGTGACTAACTTATTCAAACCATTGGTAAACAGGGGAATTCCTTTCTTCTGGGAGGAAATGGGACCATTATTATCTCATGAGGAGTATCTGGAGAAGTTGGTAAATTGCAGGTCATATCACAACAAGTTCCAAGATATGCAGCAGGCTCTATCTGGAAGAGTCCTATTTGATAAGTTAGCTAAATAATTTGAGTTACTATTTGATTTTAAAGCTACTTGTGCCAAGGTTCCTAATATTTCCTACGCAGAGAGAATGTAGATCAGAATTTTGGCGCATGAAATGGTTGTTGAGGATTTTCCTAAGCCGAAACAGTGGAGAACAATTTAGCAGTACAGATCTATGAAGTATAAGTTACATCCATGAAGACATCGAGGAGTTCAACGAAGGATTTTTTATGAAGAAATGTTATTTTAATTTCATTTAGTTAAGAAGTTTTGTTATCTCAGAGTTATTTTGTAATAGACAAGCACTTTGACCAGAAATACAAATCAACGGAGTATAAGTTACATCCATGAAGACATCATGGTGTTCAACGAAGGATTTTTTATGAAGAAATGTTATTATAATTTCATTTAGTTAAGAAGTTTTGTTATCTCAGAGTTATTTTGTAATAGACAAGCACTTTGACACATGTAATAAACGGTTTAAACCGTTAGGAAGTTAGGTTTATTGATCAGCTCAAGGAGCAATTGTATAAATATTCGTACTTTTGATGAAGCGAGGGTTAGAACTCGTGATATTTTGAGTATTTTTGTATTCAAACATTTTATTTAATAAAATTACAAAGCCGAAAGTTGGCGTTTTGCAGAGATTCATGTTTTATTCCATGTTGCAGTATGTATTTTCTTTTCTCATGTGAATTTTTTTCGAGTTTAGCTTTCAGATATTCACCAAGCTTTTCTTCTAAAGTTGATGCATGATTCATTTTTATAATGCTCTGTGTTAATGGTATGTTCATGTTCTTCCTTTTTCACCAGACAATCAAATTTTGACTGTGACTGAGTAGCTATCTTGCCTTTGTTGAAATTCCATGCATAAGTTATGTTTATCTACATTCATAATTTGACTCCATAGCCCAATGGTCATGTGTTATGTTTCAACCAATCTTATTAATTACAAACAATTCTGCTTATACATATCTGGCCTTGTTAATATTATGTGAGAGATCCCTCTCTGAAGAGAAAAAATCCAGTTTTCTCTTTAAAAGTGGTTTTTGTTGTTACTTGGGAATAGCCTATACAACCTTTGGTAAATTTCCAGTGTTAACACGTTGAACCCCTTCTCAATTTTAGTACATATTTTTGTTTGTATGAAGGTATACTATTGTCACGCCAAAACTCCTACACTAGTCCCTTTACCGCATCAATGAGCTTCATATCGGAGCGTGGCAACCTGCCAATGAAGGACTAGACATCTGTTTGACAAGAGTCAAGTTGTTCTATTCTATAAAAATATGTACGAAGTGATTTGATATCCAATCCTACAAGTTTGGATGTAGGATTAAGAATTCAAAGGGCCCTGGTGCTTTTGTTCACGATTGATTGTAACAAAACACGACGAGATGCATTGCGATCCTTTAAATGAGACTGCTTTCCAGTAATACTAAATGCATCTACTAAAATTATGACAACATGAGAACTTGGTTCATAAATGTTTATCATATTTATAATTAAGATTCTCCTAACAATAATTACAGACCTAGATTTTAACAACAATATAAATAATATACATTTATCTGCATCACATTTAGAATCAAATAATTGACAAGTATCTGTTGAGATTGATATGCAATACTGTGTTTATATAGCATAACTTCAAGTGAACCAATGAGAATTTCATCGATCTGTATACGCTTTGGAGTTCTTCAGTGTGAATTTTATAATGGAGGTAGAGAGGTTGGAACTGCACCCTGTACCATATCACCTGACCGGTCTGGCGTTTAAGCATGAGCTTCATGTCCTTCTGTCTCTTGTTATTGGTCAGACGGTGGAAATTGGAAATCCTCCTGGGTGGTCTGAACAACATTTTCTTCTTCAAGCATACATTCGGCATTCAACATCTCTCTAACTTCGTCACTTACATACACACATTCAAATAAATATGCAAACTTTTTAGGTGGCCTTGATGTGCACCTACGTTTTAGTCCTTGGTCAGTGCCATGCGGTGCTTGTTCTTCAACTGATATGGAGACCGAAGGACCCTCGAGAAAATGATGTTGTATTTCTTTTTGTGGATTGGTAGGAAGAATCACGACATCCTCTGCAACCGGAATTGGTTGAGTGTCCATAGAGCGTCTTCGATTGGTCATGTCATTTCTTTTCTTTTCTCTAATTTCTTAAAGGATTTCATTGGGTATCCTCTTCCTTGCCGATTTTCTTTCTCGATTGCGTGAGTTTCCCATCACCACAATGATCAATGATATATGGTGCTTCTCAATGGGATATTACCCAAGCTTGGTTTCTTTCTTAAAAAATCAAGTGTCTAAATACTCCACCACAATGACCAATGAAATATTTTCTTTGATGCTCCTCAAATGCAAGAAACAAAATGGTGGAGATGGTCAATGGTTCTCTTCAATGGGAGACTCCCCAATCCTGGTTTCTTTATTGATCAATTGTGTCTAGATACTAAAATTAAGGGGAAGATTGGGAGGAAGGTTGCCTTTGCTACCTCCTCAAATGCTATAAAAAAAGGCGAGATGGTCAATGGTACTCTTCAATGGGAGACTACCCAAGATGGGTTTATTTCTTTCTCAGTTGTGTCTAAATACTCAAATTAATGGGAATATTGGGAGGAAGGTGTTAGAATAATCAACCCATAGTTAGCTACCTTAGACATTAATTAATCCAATTTTTGTCTTATTTTCCTAGTTTCCATATTCCACCTTATGCAAGTTGTCCTCCACACATCCAAAGTGGTCAAACTTGCTAAATTTGGGTCATGGAGCGCTTGGGAAACCACTTGGAATCAAATCTTCTTTATTCCTGGCCTTCCTAGCGCATGTCTGCTTTTTCTGCTTTATTGCCTGCTTTTCCTGAGTTTTAAGGCAATTGGGAAAGTTTGACTAGGTGAAGTTAACTTGTTTTTTGTCCTCATCATCCTCCACTCTTTTCTCCTATGAAAATCATGTATGAGTTGTCCTTCCACCATCTAATAGCTTGCCTAATTGATTTTTCCAATTCATGAGCTCCTAGACAGATTTGGAAAGTGCTTTATGCACGTATGGCGGATTTGCTTAGATTTAGTAAGCATGCTTTTGACCAAATTTGAATGGCATCCTTATGCATTCGAATATCTCATGTAATTATTTATTGTGGCAGCCTATGACTTCATAGGGTTGGCTATTGTACACTTATTCAATACAGATTAGTGTTCTGCTCCATATTCAGTCTCCTTTGTGTGTAATTTGCATGTGTAATTGGTAATTTTGTGAGTGTAATTGTTCTAACACCTGGGTTCAATTTCCACATGGTATCAAAGCCTTTGTAGATCAATTTCTCTCCTTCCAATTTGTTATTGTAGGTTCGACATCATTGACTGGGAGCATTCTACTGACTGAAGGGACAATTTCTGAGCTATGGATCAATCTCAGAAGATCATCTTGACTCCATTTAACTTCTTTGAATGGAAAGCAGAGATGGAGATACCGTTGAGAGCGAAAGGCCTCTATAGAGTGACTATGTAAATAGAAGCAGAGCCCAATGCAGCTGCAGAGAAAATTAAATGGCACAACAGGAGGGATTAGGCCTATGGTCTCCTGTGTCTGAGCATATCCAGAGACTTCCTTTTCCATCTTGATGGATTGACATCACCAAATGAAGTATGGTAGAAGCTTGTTGAGATTTTTCGTAAGACAAATGAGATGAGGGGACATCAAATTGAAAATGAGTTGATCTCCCTGAGTCTCAATAGATTTTAATCCCTGCAACTCTATTTTTCCAAGTTCAAAGCACTTGTTTTGCAGCTAAAACAATGTGGGATCAAAAAGAAGGATGAGCAACTGGTTTTGGTCATACTCTCAAAGCTTGGCCCTGACTATTCAGTGTTTGTATCGACCTTCTATGCCACAAAGTTGACAGCTCGAGCCTAGAAAATGCCTAGCCTTGCAGATTTCATGGAATCTCTCACACAAGAATAAGATAAACTGGTGATGATGGGCACCATCAAACCTTCCAAAGACCAAGCTCTGGTTGCTGGAGATTCAAGGGTGGATTCAAAAGGCAAGAAAAAAGCTAAGAAGCCACTTGAGCAAAAGAGAGACAAGAACAAGTCTCCATAGGAGCCTCAAGGTTCCAAAAAGAACCCCTAGAAGAAGAATAACAAAGGATAAATGAGCAAGTGTGCATACTACAGTAAGGGAAATCATCCTAAAAGATCCTGCATGAAGAAGAAAATTGACATGCTGACCCAACTCCTGGAGAAGAATGGCACCTCCCTTCCTGATAGCTCAAAGAAGAGGGAAGGAGGATCAAATTCAGAAGACGGAGAAAGAGTTCATGTATTGGTTGCTGACACATCAAGCTCACCTAGTTTCATCATTGATTCTGGAGCTTCAAGACATATGGCTTTGACCAAGGAGGAATTCACCTCACTTGACATGTCGAACGGTCCACCAATAGTACTGGGAGATGACTCTCTCACTGAAAGTTTGGGCAAAGGGAGGATTGATCTTGACCATGGTAAGTTCAGCAATGTATTGTATGTTCCAGGTCTTGCCTCTAACCTCTTATCAGTGTATCATATGACCCACACAGGGTATCCAAAGAAGGTCATATTCTCCCCTGATGAAGTTGATATCATAGAGATCTCAAGTGGTAAAGTCATTGCAAATCGAATTGCAAATCACACTTCGAAGGTATACATGCTCTCACACTTCCTACCTTACTCAAACCCCTTTGCTCTTCTGATTCATGCTAATGAGGCAAGCAAGCTTTGGCATGCAATATTTGGCCACCTTAATTACAAGTATCTTTCTAATCTTAGTGAAAAATAAATGGTCATAGGGTTACCAAAGATTAAGTTTTTCAAAGGAGTCTATCAAGGTTGCATCTTAGGAAAGCACCCAGAACATAAATTTGAGAGAGCTAGTCATGAGAGAACCTCTGCACCTCTTGAGTTGATCCACTATGATGTTTCTAGCCCATTTCCTCATATATCAATGAGTCAGGCCAAATATGCATTGACATTCATAGATGACTTTTCCAGGTACTGTTGGGTTTACTTCCTGAAACACAAGTCTGAAGTTTTTGGCCTCTTCAAAGTCTTTAAGGCTTTGGTTGAAAACCAGTCTGGGAGGAAACTCAAGGTACTTAGATCTGAAAATGGTGGTGAGTATGTCAAGTCTGAGTTCATTCAATATTGTGTAGATGTAGGTATTCAGATGCAACATTCTATCCCTTACACACCACAACAAAATGGTGTTGCTGAGAGGAAGAACAGATCACTGAAAGAGATGGCAACATGCATGAGGGAGGCTAAGACTTTGCCACCAAAGTTTTGGGCTGAAGCTATAAATTGCGCAGCCTATATCTAGAATAGGGTGCCTCATAAACAGCTTGATGGTATGACTCCTTTCGAAGCATGGAGTGGGCATAAGCTAGATGTGACCCATTTTAGGATTTTTGGCTCAAGGGCTTGGGCTAGAATTCCAACAGAAAAGAGGAAGGCTTTGCAGCCCAAAATCCAAGAGTGTCTATTTGTTGGGTACTATGAAGATTCAAAAGGGTAAAATCTGATCAATTTGAGCAAAAACAAAGCCTTCATTGGAAGGTGTGTTCAGTTCCAATAAGAGCACCTAGCAGCAGTGGAAGTTGGAGAATCCTCTTCACCACCAGAACCATTGAATGTAAGTGAAGAGATAGTTGAACTTGCTGATTCTGATATGTCTGATAATGATGATTTAATTTCAGATCCTAGCAGTCCTACAAGACCAAAATGGGCAGCAAAGGTCATTCATGCAGCTAGAGAACTAGTTGGAAATCCTAATGATCCTAGGAGGACTAGATCTCAATTTGAGAGTGCTCTGTGCATGAAAGATCTTATGTTTGCAGAGAAATGCTATTTGATGGTTGAATCAGAACCAGAGACATATGAAGATGCAGAAAATGATCCAAGATGGAAAACAACCATGAAAGAAGAGTTCAGCTCACTCCAGAAGAACAACACTTGGGAGCTGGTTGATCTTCCCCCAGGGAGGAAGCTAGTTCAGTGTAAGTGGGTTTACAAAACCAAATTTTCTGCTAATGTTTCACCTTTGAAATAAAAGGATAGATTCGTAGCCAAGGGATACTCACAAGTACATGGCATAGACTACAATGAGACCTTTGCACTAGTGGCAAAGATGGACTCCATCAAGCTAGCCTTAGCCATTGCAGCTTCGAAGTAGTGGGAGGTACATCACATGGATGTGAAGTGTGCTTTCCTGAATGGAGATCTCACTGCAGAGATTTACAGGCAGCAGCCTCAAGTATTTGCTACTAATCCATCTCTTGTGTGCAGGTTAAGGAAGTCATTGTATGGGCTTAAGCAAGCCCCCAGGGCTTGGTATGCCAAGATTGATAGCTTTCTGCTATCACTGAATTTTGTTCGATGCAAGTCAGATCCAAATGTCTATTTGAAGCTGATTCATGGTTCATTAATGATCATTGTTTTGTATGTTGATGACCTTCTCATTACAGGAAGCTCAAAGGATGAAATTGATTCCTTGAAGGATGCAATGAACCATGCCTTCTCAATGACAAACTTGGGATTGTTGAGCCAGTTCTTGGGTCTTGAGATTACTCAAAACAAACAAGGAATCAAAGTGCATCAGTCCAAGTATGCCTTGGATTTGGTGAACAAATTAAACATGAAGGATTGCAAGCCAAGCAAGACTCCTTTCCTTTCAGGAGTTAAGCTTGAAGAAGCTGATTCTTCACCTATGGTAAACAATACACTGTATAGGCAATTGATTGGATGTTTGCTGTATCTTACACATACTCGACCTGATCTTTATTATGTAGTAAGTGTGGCTTCAAGATACATGGATCAGCCTTATGAGATCCATTGGAGAGCAGCCAAAAGGATCCTTAACTTTGTTCAGTGAACAATGACTCATGGGATCTTCTATAAAGCTAGATCTGATCTTGATTTGATTGGGTTTACTAATAGTGATTAGGCAGGTGACAACACAGATCAAAATTCAACATCAGGATATGTGTTCATGCTTTCTGAAGGACCAATCAGCTGGTCAAGCAAGAAACAGAGTGCCATTGCACTCTCATCTACAGAAGCAGAGTACAGAGGAGTTGTAAATGCAACAACTCAATGTTTATGGTTGCAGGGGTTACTTGGTGAGTGTGGCTTCGAATCAGAATACTCAACTACTATCTATTGTGATAATCAGAGTATTATTTAAATCTGCAATGATCCAATTCAGAGACAGAGAACCAAACACATTGAGATCCATATGCACTACATCAGACAGCTTGTGCATGATGGCACCATTCACCTACTCTTCTATTCATCTTCAGAACAAGTAGCAGATATATTCACCAAATTTTTTTGTGAGAAGACATTCAACAATCTCAAATCACTGCTGGGGATTGCTGATCATGCTGTGAAGCATGAGTGATGACAATATTTCCAAATTTTGTTTTACTGTCCATGTTTAAGGGAGGATTTTCCCCACTAGGTTTTTGCCTCTTTCCTTGGTTAAATGGACATGCAGTATGCAAAGGGTGACTAAGACTTGTTGCTAGGACCTATAATTTTTTGATATTTTACTCATAAGTCAGGCTTAAGAGGGGGTGTTAGAATAATCAACCCATAGTTAGCTACCTTAGACATTAATTAATCCAATTTTTGTCTTATTTTCCTAGTTTCCATATTCCACCTTATGCAAGTTGTCCTCCACACATCCAAAGTGGTGAAACATGATAAATTTGAGTCATGGAGCACTTGGAAAACCACTTGGAATCAAATCTGCTTTATTCCTGGCCTTCCTAGCTCATGTCTGCTTTTTCTGCTTTATTGCCTGCTTTTTCTGAGTTTTAAGGCAATTGGGAAAGTTTGACTAGGTGAAGTTAACTTGTTTTTTGTCCTCATCATCATCCACTCTTTTCTCCCATGAAAAGAATGTATGAGTTGTCCTTCCACCATCTATTAGCTTGCCTAATTGATTTTTCCAATTTGTGAGCTCCTAGACAGATTTGGAAAGTGCTTTATGCACCTATGGGGGATTTGCTTAGATTTAGTAAGCCTGCTTTTGACCAAATTCGAATGGCATCCTTATGCATTCGAACCTCTCATGTAATTATTTATTGTGGCAGCCTATGAATTCACAAGGTTGGATATTGTAAACTTATTCAATACAGATTAGTGTTCTGCTCCATATTCAGTCTCCTTTGTGTGTAATTTGCATGTGTAATTTTCAATTTTTGTGAGTGTAATTGTTCTAACACCTGGGTTCAATTTCCACGGAAGGTTTCCTTTGCTAGATCCTTAAATGCAATAAAAGAAAAGGTTGATATGGTCAATGGTACTCTTTAACGGGAGACTCCAAAATCTAGGTTTCTTTCTTTCTCAATTGTGTCTAGATACTCAAGTTAGGGGGAAGATTGGGAAGAATGTTGCCTTTGATAGGTCCTCAATTGCAATAAAAACAATGTTAGCGATGTTGTATGGTGCTCCTTAATGGGAGATTCCCCAATATTGGTTTCTTTCTTTCTCAATTTCGTCTACATACTCCACCACAATGACCAAGTTAATGTTTCCTTTGCTAGCTCCTAAATTGCAAGAAAAACAATGGTGGAGATGCGTTATGGTGCTCCTCAATGGGATATTCCCTAAGCTTGGTTTCTTTCTTCCTCCTCAATGTATACCATGCTCCAAGCAATACTTAGACACTTGTGATGGAGATGATTGATGTCAAAAACAAAATTTTGTGTGATAATCTAGTGAAGAAGAGAATGAACGCACTATATGCAGCTTGAAATTGCGTGCAGACTGTGAAACCTACGTGAAATATGATAGAGTGTTTCTCGGACAGGGACTGTTGTTGTTTATACTAAAACAAAATGCACACTTGATATTGTTAAAAAAATTGAGATCACATTTTAACCACATAAAACAAGTATGTGTTTTGCTTGAATAACGTTTAGGAGCATTTAAGAAGGTAGTTCCATGGCTAAGGGATCATTCAATGTTTAGAGGGAATTAACAAGCACTCCCTAGGTCTTAGCGCCTTAACACCCCCCCTCTCTTCAACCTAGCTATATTGTTTTAAAACTCAAGGGATGTGTGAGTGAGAGAGAGAGAGGGAGAGTAGGGGGAGTTGGGGTTAGGTGTAGCTGGATGAGAAGAGGGGGAAGATAGAGAAAGAGATATTGAGATAGAGTGGAGGGGAGGGGGGTGTTGGGGAATAGATAGGGGGTGTTAGTGGTAAGGGGAAACATAGGGATGTGTGTGTGTATGATAGAGAGACAAAGATAGAGGAAGGGGTGTGTTAGGAGTTTAGGAGAGGGGGACGGGGGTTAGATTAATGTGGGGGTGTCTAGGTGTTGTAGAGGGTATGTAA
>LPNX010958548.1:3935-63145 GCA_001517045.1 Pseudotsuga menziesii
TAAATTGACTCAGAGATTTTTGGCTAATCAGCCCTGGAAAAACCCCCACTGGGAAAACCAGTCAGAGAGAGAGAGATATTTATATTATTTTCTTCAGCAAAATAATGGACAGAAATACAGTAGAAATACAACTTATCTCCACCACAGACTTTATCCCAAAATCTGGAAACTTGTGCCCAGCAAACAGCAGCCGTACACCCTCGTTTTCTGTGCCAATAAATTGCACACCGTACACAGTAATCCATACCAGCAATAAATGCACCATACTGTCTCGATTTCTGTGCTGTATTAATTGCAGACCGTACAACAATAAATGATAGCCGTACCTCCTCGAAAACAGTGCCAAATAAATTATGTCCGTACCTCGAAAACTGTGCAGGAATTTAATGCAGCCGTACAGCCAAACTCACAGGCCGTACTCCCTCAATTTCTGTGCAATATTAAATGCAGCCGTATTGTAATTAATGCAGGCTGTACCTCTTCTCGAAATCTGTGCCAGCATTAAAGGTTCAATACTCCTCGATTTCTGTGCATGAACTTCTCTCAGAAAATGAAGAAACCCTCTCGTCCTTCTCTCCTAGCGCTCTCTTCTCTTCTCCTGAAAATGAAAAGTGAAAGCCCTTTTGCCTCCCTCAGCCTTTTTGAGTAACCCTAAGTGAGTTTCTAATCCAACGGTGGAAAAGCAATCTAATCCAACGGATGAGAATCAATGAGAGTAAAAATCCCTTTTATTTATTTCTCATAAATAAAATTACTCTCACTCACTTAAATTTATCAAAAAGTGACTTTATTATTATAAAGTCTCATTAAGTGACATTTAATGTGAGGGTCACCTTTTTCCCTCTTAAAGTGGCTTAGGCAAAAATTAAGTCACCTAGGGAACATCTGCCTAGGTACAAAAACTAACAAGCAATACCTGAAACGACCTCATTCTCTCTGCCTGAAATCAGAAGGAATCCTTGCATAAATTTTTCTACTCTTTCTTCAATGTGAAAATATTCAAGCCCGTCGCTATTGAAACCACCCTGCTAGACAAAAAGAGTACTATTCCAGTTTTCCATCCCATGTACATTTCTACAAGCATTTGCTGCCACCCCAGGTTTATTCATTGAAGTTCCATCAAACTGCCTACGCTGAGATTGCAAGACCCTGGAAGTTGGTAGTGATAGATTACCAAAGGGCATAGGAGACGTTGCATGCTCTATGGTTACCCATTCATCGGTTCCTTCTCGCTTGATCAAGTGATCAGATTGGAGCAGTCCAACTTCAACAAGCCTTTTCAACTCCCCAAGTTTTGAGGGCCCTTGTTCAAATCCCAAGGATCGAGATAGAACTACCCACGACACCTTGGTTCTTCAATATTGCAAATTTCTTCCTGTAAAACAGTTGTTCACTAAAGTGAGCACTGTTGCTATCCTTTTGCAATTCATTTGAAATCCTTTCCAACTGTTCTGATACAAGAGTTTGTGAAGGTGATACACCCAGTTGGGCATCCACATCCTTGGACCTTGAATCCTTTGTGATGATAGAATAAGATGACCTGCTATCACTCCCAGAGTGACTCGTAAAACGTCCCTTGCTATCATCAGAAATGTGATCACTCAGGTCACTCTGACATTGTCTAAACCGAGAACATATTTGGGTTAAATGTTACCTACAGCACCTTCGACCGAGAACATATTTGGGTTGACGTTAGAGGCCGAAGGTCCTGGCTACACTGGATTTTCTGGTAGCCAAAACTCAAAACATTCAAAATAAACCGCACGAACACTAGATTAAAAAGTAAAAAAAAATATAAAATACGTAAAACAATTGAACTACACTCCTCCAAACATGCTACCAGTGTAACCACGGTATTACCATTGCATTCGAAGATTCACATATGAATCCAGTGTAACCACGGTATTACCATTGCATTCGAAGATTCACATATGAATCCACATGTGGCATGTGGTGGATTAAACAGGCGTTACCATTAATCGCTCCAAAAAACTTACCCGGGCCCTTGCTGCTGCTCAGTTGTGGCAGGATCGAACCCCAGCCTTGCATTTTCGAAACGCCCTCAAACTCTCGCACTTCTCCAGCATCTTGCGAGTTGGGTCTTCCAGTATTTTTATGAAGGGAGAAACCTGAAGAGAGGAAATGGTGAAAGCATAGTCATGAGTGCTCGAGAGCACACACAGTGGGATAAATTGCAGAGCGCAGAGACGAAGGGAATGGGTGGAATATGGGGTTTGAATGATAGCGCGACGGGAAGCCTAGACGAAGGGAGTGGGTGGAGTCTTAAAAGCATGGCATGGGACGTCGAGGAGGTGGAGACGGCGACTGACGGTGGAGGGTGTAACGACGACAGGGCATAACGGAAGGACCGCAAACGGGGTGTAGCTTACTCCTTTTGACATACTCTAATTTTAAACTCTACAACTGACAAAAACATATTCTTGCAACACAGCTAAATCTACCAATTACTTCAGGTTATATTTAAACAAATTGATAGGTCCAAGATTGAATAGGTCGAAGTCTGTATCTGCACAAAGATCTTTAACGTCTTGGACCACCAAAGGCTTCTTCACTGAACGGTTTCTTGCATTAAATCCCAAGAAACCGTTCACTAAATTAAAGTGGACATTTAAAATAGTGAATGGAAATAGTTATAATTGAAAAAAATATATATAGTTGGTTCATTACCAATTCTTTTGTCAAATAAGAATTGGAAAAAAAACTTATTTTATCTTATTTTATATAAAAGAAACCTTAATTGTGTAGGTCTGTACTAATTATGGGGAACAAATTTAGAGAAAATAAAAAAAGGTGAGCCTAATTATGTTTTATTTTCCTTGCCATAATAGTAGAATGTCAATATTAATTCTATTAATGAAACTATGAACTGATAATAATAATAATGTCCTTTCACTTACTATTTTATAACAGTTGGATTTGGGTTGAGATTAAATCAACTTATTGCAAAAAGATGTAAGCAATTAGATAGAAGTATGGTTGTGTGGGAAGATGACTATTTTTATTTATAATGCAATTAACAACAAATAGTCATTTTGACATGATTCAGTTTGCATTATATTGTACTGTACATGTTGGAAAGAACTGTTATATTTTGTTTCTTGTTTGAACAGGGAAGCAAGCATTTAAATGCTGATCACTATTTATTTTTTTGTATGTGGAGACTTACAGAAGACCTTTAGGATCAGTTTCTCTTTTTTTTTGCTCATACTGATTTTACCAAAATACACAGCAAAGTGTATCTACTAAAAGTAATTTTGTTCTCTACAGATTACATAAAATTAAGTTTTTTTTTCCAAGAAAAAAACAACAACAAATAGTAAAAGAATTATTAAACAAATGAACAAGATAAATGAAGAGAACAAATATGGTGGAGAAACCAAGGAAGGACAAATAATGAACTAAATCTGACAACAAAAAGTGTGAAAATTTAACACTTCAAGAAATCAAAGAATTACACATTACAACTTGAATACACAAAGCTGAAAGACACTTCACTCAGAAAGGAAGAGTCAGGCCTTCATTCTCAGTCCATGAAAAAACCAATGTTGCTTGCCAATATGATTACTTGATAGCTCTAATTATATTAGATATGTATACTTTCTCCTATGAAAAACTAATAGACATTTCATTTTACTTGTCATTGATTGTATTGGTTTCTATTTATTGCATGGGTTCCTATTTATTTCTTATTATTATTTGCACTACAATTTTTATAGAGTACGTTATACTTGCTTTTAACACAAGCTTATATTATCTACATGCACACAACTTTCTCTCATTTCAAAAATTATTTTGGATATTTCGAAGTATCTTAGTATTTAATAATTTTTTCAAACCAAGCAGTTATAGAATTTTGAACCAAATGGAATGAACACGTTTACCACATAAAGAATTACATCAACAGAGGGCAGACGAGCAGGGGTAGTAAGACTCGCAAACGATTTTCTTTTTTTTTGTGAATCTATAAACAAAAATCCTTGTATAATTCGCAAAGAACATTGGTCACAGATAAGTATGAAAAATTATATGAAAGATAGGCATAGGAAAAAAATTTGTTGTAGAAGTGTTGAATGCGATGGAAACAGAATCAGATTCAGTTTTTTTTGGGTTTCCATTGAGAAATGCTGAAACGAAAAGATGGCAAATTGTTGGCAGAAGTGTCCTGTGTGTGTTGCTGTTGGTGTTGACACGAGCGTGAGATATTTTAGACTAACTATTTGTGGGAAGAAAAATAACTCGCAAAAGCAAGGAAATATACATTTGCATTAGGGAAATGTGTTTTCATTGATCAGCTCAAATATTGTTATTTTCCTTCGTTTAGTGTATTTTGTCAATTTCAATTGAACAAGACATAGCTGGCAGAATTTATTTATTTTTTTCGGGGAATTTGTACCTGGTTTTTGTTTAAAAAATTGGAAGCAACTCCTAAGGGAGTAAGCTATCTACCCGAAGATTTGCACCCGGCCCACTTCAGGCCGTTTAGTGATAGTTTACTCCGTTAGACGAAGATTCACCGGGTTTTGCTTCTTGCATTTTGAAAAGTAGAAACTTATTGCTACTTGGAAACTCAAAAAAACCAAGTAAAGATTTATTTTTACCACTTTGAAATGAATATCATTCTTGGTTTTTGCTTTATTCTTCTATGTCAAGATAAAATAAACTAGTAAATATCAATCTTTAAATCTCATGTTATAAACATCATTTACTCATATCTTAATTTCCAGTTAAATTTTGTTTTCCTAATTTATAAGACTTATGTGTTACATCAAATCTAGAATCTTTGGTTTTGTGCTAGGCATACTAAGCATTGCATGTATATTAGCTGGTTATGTAACCATGATATGATCATATGTGCCACAATCCCAACTAATTTTTAGTAATAAAGGTGTACATTAACAATTTACAGTCATTGATATCATTGGATCAAATTATGATAATTTGATATCGATCACTAGGAATAAAATATACTAGATATTATGATAATTTGATATCAACATTAGAGTAAGCTCTTAATGATATTCATTTCAAAGTAGTAAAAATAATTTTTTAGATGCAAGAAGCAAAACCCTAATGTTTTGGGCCCTGGTCTCACAATGTTTTTTATTAAGTACAGTGGCGCTTCTACTGCTGCAAGTTATTGTTGCACCCAAAGGAATAAAGGTATGTAAACTTCATTTGCTCAGTGAACTTAATTAAAGAAATATTTAAATATGGACTTTTGACCCGTGACGGTTAAAAAATTTAGTAGACTGTTTTTTATGAAGGGTAAATTTATCATTTAAACTTATTTTTGAAAGGCAATAAAATTTTCAAAATGTCATTAAATTACTACTATTTTTGAAGAGCAACAAAATTACTAAAACTTCATTATAAATTACTACTAGTAAATTAGTAATATCAATACTTTTATCTTATTATTATATAAAATTATACTTTCCAAATTCCAACCATACTTTCACTAAAAAGAAAAATATTAAGTTAGTATTATTTTCATCATCCATGCTTTACTATTTTGTAGGTTTTCTTAATCTTGTGTGAAAGCAAAAAATGTCATTTAACAATGATTTTTCTTTTTTTTCTTTTTTTTTACCAATGTAATTAGCATCTACATAGTACAAATTTCAGTGCTCAATGCCAACTAAATGATTTGAAAGTTGAAAGTGGAACTTGGGAGGCTGGAGCTGGATCCTAGAAGCCCTTGGAGTTGGAGAGTGGAGAGTGAAGTGTAGACTCTAGACACATAGTCTTGGAAAGCATTATCAAGATTCAAAAGTACTGCTTGTAGAATTTTTTTGGTTTAAAGTTGTTTAAAAATCTATTGATTTGTTTAAAATCGACTATAATTTCTGTATATTTTTTATAATATATATATATTTAAGCTTGATCGATAGTACATGGTTGAAATCTTTTAGTACAAAAGTATTTTCGAGTGCAACAAACCTCATTCTTCCTGTTTATTTTATTTGTTGCAATTCATCTGCTACTTCCTCCTCATGAGATACATTGGACCCTTTTCTATTACGCTATTTCTCTCACCTTATCTAGCTAGCCAAGGCCAAACTAACCACCACAATATCCATACCCATTATAGCCAAAACCAAAATTGTCGTAGATGCCACCAAACTCGGGATCACCATCGAACACGTCACGATTAAAACAACCTCATTTCCAAGGCGTTTTAAAGAGAGTAGTACACATATCAAAACCTTCCTGGGTGCGTGGTGGATGAGCCATACATTAAAACATGTTCACCTCACATCATCTAACAACTTTGCCCGACATAAAGATCACAATGATTCATTCATGGAGTAGATTACCACATGCGGCACCTACATCCCTACCTGTTTTATAGTTGCATAAGGTACTGGTATTGATTGAGGTACTGGTATTGATTGAGATTCCTCATGTCATTTAATCCACAAAAACTTACCTAGCAATGGCTCAAATAAGCATAGGATTGCTTATTTAAGAGAACCAATAGTAATTAAGCCAAATAAACGTGAAACTCTTCTAGGTTTTTTAATTTTGTCCTTCGAGCTCATATAGTTTTTTTGCTTCTTATGCGTGATACACAAAAAAACAAAATTTCAACTTCACATAATCGAGTTGTTAAATTCTAGAATTAAAAAATCATACATAATCGAGTTGTTAAATTCTAGAATTAAAAAATCATTTTTATGTTTATTTATGCTTCATTATTATTTATTTTTGTAAATGTATTTGTGATTATTCTTCTTAGCTTATATTTACACATAAGGTATTATTTAAGGGGTTGCTCCTCTGGCCATTGACGACGGCCAATGAGAAGTTGCCCCCTGTACAGGAGCATTAATGGAAACATTAATGAGAAACTGAAAAAACTGAAATGATATATTAATTAAAAAAAATTCCTGACCTGTTCTTCCACATGCCGGAAGCATACAAACCGTCGCTTCCTTACCAGATTCTCAGGAGAACCAGTAGACCGTCGCTTCCTTACCAGATTGTCAGGAGAGCCCGTCGTCTCAGAAAAGTTCTCCCCGCCATTCTCGAAATTAAATGGCGATTTTCAAAACCAGAGATCTCCGGAAAAACAACGTTCAAAAATGGAAAATCGTTGTTAGGAATACCCTGAGCCAGCGGCGGACTACACTTCTGTAACCAGTCGCAGCGTTGAATTCTAGAAAATCGTTATTAGGCATACCCTGAGCCATCGGCGTACTACACTTCTGTAACAAAATCGTTGTTAGGCATACCCTGAGCCAGCAGCGTACTACACTCAAGTAACCAGTCGCAGCGTTGAATTCTGTTGTTTTGAAGCTTCCTCGGTGATGGTGTAGCATTCGATTGACACTTCTCACTATGTATTGGAGAAATGAGCTTCCCAGGGCTAAATCACATCAAGCCACTGCCACTCGAAAAGATCACTTTGCCTGCGCCTCAAATAAGGAATGATAAAACTAGCAGGGTACAGTGGATACAATCCCATTCCCGTAGTCCCAGAAAATCAGGATAAAACACTACCCTGACTATGCTTCACACACTCATACTAAAAAGGGTGCACCAAAAACACAGCAAAGAAGGACGAGGGAAATGAAAGATCAAAAACCTACCGGGATAACTAAATCCGGTAACTAAATTGGGTGAGATCACCCAGATGGATTGAGGCTAGCTGGTTGTTCCCATCTTTCATCCACTCCAGACAATCGATATTGTTAATTTGGCATTCTTCGAATTTAGTTGATGTGGATCCAAAGACATGCGGATCAAGAGAGCCACTGAAAGCGTGTATTGTCCTTTGTCCTTCTCAGCTCTCAGATGGCTGAGATCATCACTTCCACTTCGAGATAGCTCGCAGGCATCTGACAATAGGCTCTGCCAGCCTTCTGGGTCTTGGAATCCTTCCAGTGAATAAGCATCGACTTGTATATTCTCTTCAGAGTCCAAACTCCTACGTCCCTTCCTGAAAAAAAAAGGCTCCATCGAGAAGCTTTGCAGTATTTGGCAAAAATCTTGTAGTAACTTACCACAAGTAAAGCGTTGCAGGATTGATGGTGGTGGTGGCGTAGTTGTTCTTGGTGGGTCCTTTACTTATGGCTGCACCTGGTGAGGCTCCCCATCCAAACTCATATCAACCTGCTGAAATTTCCCTTGGACGGGATTGCTCCTGAGGCAAACTCATGGCGAATTTCTTTAACATATCCACTTCACACCTATAAATTTGTTGAAAATACATAGATGTAATTAGTTACTATGTTCGTGGAAATTGAAGGATAATAAACCCATGGAAAAATCATAAATAACGCCACTACAAATTCAGAGTGAATTGATGTAACTACATAAAATTGATGAGAAAACTGCAAATCACCTCAAGAAAGCGTATTCATGGTGTGCTCAGCTCTGCAAAATGATGGAATAACCTACCCATTAAGAAAATATACTCCATGGATACAATTTTCATCACTCTTTGAGTTGGTTAACTTAAAACCAACACATTTTAAACTTTGATATCGATCTGATATTGAATCAGATACGCCTATCCCTGTCAAAATATAAGAAAAGCAACAACTGGAAGATTGAAGGTTGGAAAGGACGCAACTAGCATTGAATTTTCCTCTGTGCCTGCTGCCACCTATATTAATTAATGAATATCATCCATCTCAGCGTTAAATAACTCTTATGTATGTCTTTTTTTATGGTTGGTCTGTTTTTTGTTTAGCGGAGCCGCTTGGACCTTTGTTTTGGATCTCCGTTAAGCTCCAGTGAATCAGCTATTACAGGATAGGTTCTATTTTACTTATTGTCCTCGCTTATGATAGCGCATATATAATAGGAATTTCGTAGAAATTGCGAAGTTGTATAATATGCATGTTTGTATTATCCACATTCCAGATCAGGTCCTTCGGAGAAGTCTCCGCATGAATAATATGTTTCAAATAGTATATGACATCGAGCATACAGTACTGACAAGTTACTATCACGTTGTTGCCAGGAAATCATTGCGCGGAAGACTCGCCCAAAGCAATGCCCAAAAGTCTGCCTAAACTGCACCAAACTCTGCCTTGGATTCTGTTAAATTGTTTATGCACTTGGAGATCTCCATATTGGTATATGCACTAATGGCTAACTTTTTTCTATTGACTGAAATTTTCTGTGCACCACAAGATATCCATTTTCGGTAGCACTATCGGCTAATTTCTTTTTGGTAGCAAGAGTTTTTCTGTGTGTTACAAGATATCATATTTAGTAGTACTATGTATAAGGGCTAAAATTTTATGAGAGACGGTAGTACTATGTCTAACTTGTAAAATTTGATGGGAGATGGCCAGAAAGGAGAAGCCTATACCAATTAAGTTTTTAATTTGGTAGTTTGTGGTAAAATTTTAAAATTATAAATTAAATCAATACTAAAAAAAAAAACAATTTATAAATGAAATCAATACCCTCAAAAACTCATAATAATTTTACTTTGCAAATTCTAACAAAAATTAGGTTAAAAATGTCTCGCTTTTAGGCTACACCATTTAGTTATACCTGATGTGCAGGCCCACCTCCATTGTCCACAAATCTGAAGTAAGTGTCATAACAGAGCATTCCCTAGCTTCCAATTTGCCAATATTTTGTTATGGAATATGTGCTAACAGGAGACCACAAAACAACCGTGGAACCTGCTGCTCACAACACCCTTGGTATGGTTTGTTATACTTTCAAATCCTCCGTGTGGTGTATCCAAGATATTCTTGGTTTCCTTTGATGCATGCACTAGCTTTCAGTTTGCATTTCACTTAAGGTAAAAGACCATCCAAATAATAAAAAACTCTCAAACGTCACGTTTTCTCTTTGATGCGAGATGGCCGTGAATTATAGAATAATTTGTCCCATTCATAATCATGTATACAAGTGTTTGTAAGTTTTCTCTTTGATGCAAGATGGCCGTGAATTATAGAATAATTTGTCCCATTCATAATCATGTATACATGTGTTTGTAAATTCATAAGTGTCTGTACTCGTTAGAACCTAAACATCCTACTTGTGTCATTCCTGCAAACTCTATAAACACATTTCTTTATGATAAGATATCTAATATTCATGTTCACACACACTCTCTTGGATGGGGAGATAATATAGTTGATAAATCCATGCTAAATTCATATTTCTTGTGCATACAGAATTTGTTTTTTATAATTCCAAATCAAAATTATTTGAGGTTCTATATATTCCAAATAAAAATTATTTGAACAAACGTGGATTGTTTTTATCATTTAATTAAATCTGTAGGTTCTTACCTAATTGAAATTTTGTTTCTAAGAAGAAGACAAGGGATTTATATTTTAATTTTGTTTTAACCTAATTGAAATTTTGTTTCAAGAAAAAGACAAGCCATTTATATTTTAGTTTTTTCAAGGGTAATAATATATGAGATTTAAAATATTAAAGTATAATTGATGGTATTTGGATCTCCTTTATTTTATAATGTATTTTTATAAGTGAAAAAGACTGAACCGAACGAAGTTGCGATGGTGATACTAGGGCTACCAATCTTCTTCTTTTCAAGTAGAACGGGAAAACCACCCTTCATGCGCCCAGTCAAGTGTTATTGGGATCTATGTGTATGTTTTGATCATGTAATTATGTGTGAAGAGAAAAGGTAAAAAGAAATTCAATGGAATTGTTACATCTATCAGAACTTGTGCCTCCTCAGCTACAATATGTGTGCGAAAGGGGGTTAGCTTCTGCTTCCATTACGTCATGAAAATTAAGCAACAAGCTACTAATGGACATCCTGAATATATATTATCGATATTCAATAGATTTACTTGGGATATAAAAAACTTGAAACAAAATATTTTCTCCACCTGTCAACTTTATTTGGCCATTCAATGATCTTCAATACATGAGATTATAAGAGGACCTACGCGAATGGTCGACAGGAAAATTATTGTCACTTGTGCAAATTATGATGTGCAGAAATTTTGATGTCTCACATAGTTCAAGTTTCAATTTCAAAGGTATAGTCTCTCCACGTCTAGGCCAAGTCTTGGTTTCAAATGTATAGTTCCTCCACATCCAGGGGTTTCGAGGTTCTCTAAAGCTACCTAAAACTTCAAAAACTCATTTTGGAGGAAACTTATTTTCACTTATGTGGCTATTTAGAAGCCTTATGTAACTTATTTTCCTAGACTTGCTTTCATCACATAAACTTATATTATCTACACACAACTTTCTCTCATTTTTTAAAAGATATCAAAATTCTCTTCGGTGTTTCATTTCCCCCACTTTGGGGGTATGCTAGTTTTTATATAATATTAATTCAATACATAAATAGTATATAAAATAAATAGCAATCAAGTTAATGTACCATGATAGATATTAATAATAACCGTTTTTTTTTTTAATATAAAAATGTCAAAAAAATATTACTTTGAAAAAAAATTAACAAAAATTAATTATGGAAGGGTAAATTTTTTAGCAAACCTTCATTCTTGAAGGGTAAAATTTTTAGAAAACCTTCACTCTTAAAGGGTAAAATTTAAACAAAACCTTTCATGATGGGCAATATAAAATGTCAAACCGTTAAAAAAAATTTGACGAGTAGAATAAAAAACAAATTCCAACACTACTCGTATGTAAGAATCCAATTGCTTGTTCACATGCTGATAAGCAACAACTACTATTGCGATAAATCTGACTACATATGTCTCTTCAGATGAGACTGTTATCACACAACTTGTACTTGTCCCTAAAGGTATCCCATCCGGGACAGTAGAGGAGATGGACAACTAAAGAGGTGATCCAAGAAGTGCAACGGTTCCCAATGCAAGCTGGGAGTCACATCAACCGATGCACTCTTCACTTTAGATTATGAAGAATCACAACCAAGGGGGAGACCCTATAGCCAATCAAAGAAGATTAGCCAAACAAAGGTTCCTAGGGGAGTGTATAAATTTAAGTTATAGAAACCAATGCAAGCTTCGGTGAGCCCAAGAGTTTAAGTATGGTTGAAGAGGCTTAGGATATTAGGAATGTTTCAACCAATGAATGAGTTATGGCACCTATGAGGACCAAAGAGATAGATCTAACACCATGAAATACACAAGTAGGGCCCACTTCCTTAAAATAGGGAAATGATTCAAATGGGACCCACAAGGTCAAATTATGGGTGATATGGTGCTAAGGGGTGTTTGATGATGTGGATCTATGGATCCAAGGTAAATTCGACACACCCACATATGGGATCTTATCATATGACACAATCCCCAATGAGTGCGAATTGACCCAAGGAGACTAGTGCCTTTAGATCGAGGGGCAAATGGAGTCCAAATTTTGCCAAATTGTAGATCGGGGTAGTTAAGGCAATTTTAAAAGTGGGTTTAGGATGGCATGCCCAAAGAGAAACTAGATCCCCATAGATCTAAGGTTGAAAGTGCATCACCCAATGACCCAAGTGGGGCACAAACCTTAAAATGAGGAATGGGGCCCATAAGGCAAAAATCAAAGAAATGAAGCTCTAGGGGTAGGTTATCAAGTGAGAGGAGTGCAAATTAAGTGGGATCTCACCTACCCAAGTCTTGGAACTAGCAAAACTCACCCAACCAAGGAGTGCGACCTCACCCAAGGAAGGCTAAGTGCCTTGGAAAATGTGTCAAATGAAGCTCGATTGCCACAAAACTGTAGATCTGAATTACCGTGGATGTTATAGAGGTGGGTTCCTTTTATTATTCCCAAAGACAAGCCAAATCCAAGTAGATCTAAAAAAATGTGAAAAATGAGGGTTTTAATCAATGAGGGTTTTGAGATCTATGAGAATAGATGGATAGGATAGAAAATTTTCATACCTCATGGAACATACCTGGAATATGAAGATGGAAGAGGCTTGTGATGAGGATTACTTCCCACAAAGATCAAATGCCAAACTTTGATGAGCCCTTCTTGCCAACGTTTTTCCTCCTTCAACCAAATCGATTTTCTTATTCCTATCAATCAAGGGCACAAAAATCAATTAATCAAGAATGGAAAGAGATGCATACAAAGAGATGAGAAACATGAATTGTTGGTACAAAAGACAAAACAACTCCCTGTCACCCAAAACGTCCTCTTGAAGCTTGAAGGGTGGGCCTCCCCACCAATTCGCACCCCTCCAAAACGTCTTCTTTTCCTAAAAAACAATGCTAGTTGAAAATAAAATCAAGATGGCCACCAATGTCTGTTAGTGCAGAGGAAGAATCATTTACAATCACCACAAGCATTTCAATTCCAAGATCCAAGATGCCCAAGAAAGTATTTGTATTCCAATATCCAAGAGCCAAAAATCTCTAGATCCCCTTTTACAATGAGAAGCTCTCTCCTTTAAACAGGAATGAGAGATAACAAAATCCTAACCACCTTTCAAATGGATGGTTAAGATTAAAAGATCAAAATGTTCTAATCAACGGTTGAGATGAGCTCAACATAAAGTACATGGATCAATACAATAATACCCAAGAAAGTATTTTTATTCCAATAGTCAAGAGCCAAAAATCTCTAGATCCCCTTTTACAACGAGAAGCTCTCTCCTTTAAATATGAATGAGAGATAACAAAATCCTAGCCACCTTTCAAATGGATGGCTAAGATTAAAATATCAAAATGTTCTAATCAATGGTTGAGATGAGCTCAACATAAAGTACATGGATCAATACAATAATATAATATATCAATGGACTAAATCACCCTAGGAGAGGGGATCCCACTCAATAAAAATGAATAAAACTCATGGTGGGTCCAGGGGGTATTAAATAGCACCCCTAGTGTGTCCCCATGGCACAATAAAAATAAATATAATTTGTACATGAAAAATAGTGCCTCTTTGAGGAAATCGTGAGCCTCCCAAAGCTCCAGAAAATAATAAAATATGTCGGAGAGATGGATGTGGGTCCATCCAAGTACTGAAACTATTGGAGAAGGAGTGGAAGACATCGCACTCATCATCAAAACTCATCCCATGCCATTTCCTTGCCTCAGTAGCCCAAATCGAATTCTTCAGTAACCATTTTTATTATTTTTAATCTGCCTCGGGAACCGTGATATAGCCCAAACTGCCTCCTAGAGTGTCGGTGTTGTCAAACTGATCCCACCCGGCTCTCTAGGTGGGGGGTAATATGGTAAAAACAAGTGGTTGTACCACCCCCTCCTCGTACAACGCTCTAGGTGAACCAATCAAATCACCTCTCTGCTCTGATAGGCCATTCAACATGGCAAAACTGCACCAAAATGGTACACTAAGACAAATCATCACTGTAACTGCTCGAAACTAAAAATAAACTATCTCATTGGACTCAAGGAGCCCAAATCCATCTAAGGTGCATACTCATACACCCTACATATCTCTACATGATCAGGTACAATATCCAATATGCCTAGACATATAGAATAATAATCTGTAAATGATCAAATAATCAATAATATAACTCAGGTTAACATCAATATGTTGCAAGTGTTTAGAGGTTAAGACATGTTCTACAAATCATTCAAATAACAATTATAACAAGTAGAAATAATTTCACTAACGATCTATCAACCAAATATAGAGTTTCTTTAATTAATTATAACTCAGACTATACTCACTTCATAGTTGTAATCAATTTGCTAGTGAAGGGTGAGGACTAGAAATCAAATGGTTAGGATAAAGGGTGACTACCAACTTGACACTGTGACACTTTGGATATGGAAAGGGGATACTCACTCTAGGATATGCCAGACAAGCAACAACACAGGGGATGACAGTGTCTCACAAATGGATAAGTTACGTTCAGAGGTGCTTATTTACCTTGACAAATGCTCATAGTCCAAATCAAATACAAGTGAGGCTAGCAATCTTAAGAACCATTGTTTTTTGGGCCTTCGAATTTCCACAGCCTTGGTCCATGCATTTATTACACAGATTTTTATTATTGAGGCTTCATGCATTCATGTATGTCTAAAAACACTACTTTTCATTAATGGTTTTTCACAAGATATTCATTTCAATACTTCAGAGCCAATTTCATTAGGCTTGCCTTGCATTCATGTATGTTCAAAAACACTACTTTTAATGAATGTGATTTTTTCATAAGATATTTATTTCATTTCCAAATACATTGTATTGATGGCAACGCTATTTGTTTCTGGTTTAGCCAACACAACCTAGGCAAATCAGAGTCGAGACATAAATAAACAGGGAAGCTTGTCCAACAAATAGGCTCTAGTGGGGAAAGGTCCTCCATGCCACAATTCAAGTAGTAGGCCGGGCTAAAAACATAACTGGAAGGTAATGGATGGGTGGAGATAGGGGACAATGAAACCAACACTAGAAAGCGAAAGTATGGTGGGAATGATCACCTCTATTCTACCTAAGGAGGGTAAAACCAATGAGTATGGGTCAAGAACTTCTAGGTCTAAGTAGGGACATACATATACTATCAATACAATCAGGTCCACATATTTATATGATCACCAGATCAAGACACTAAATGCTAAGACATGTCACAAGAATGAGTATAAAAGCAATAATAACCATAACACAAGATGATATCTGCTGAGTCGTATACATGTAAATAACCAATTTGAAACAACATATGTCTAGTGAGAAACTTCTGCTGCAACTCTGGGAAATACTGAATACTCTGTGAATGGCTAAATGGCTACATCAATCCTCAAATCTGAGTGTCCTGAGACTCAGTCATGGCATGGGAAAGTACTATAGTCCATCATCAAATAATGATCCATCATAGATGCTCATCTTAGCATCTCATATGTAAGGGAACTGCTTGAAAAGTGTACTGGAACCTGAAAAATAGAATATGGTAGCCCTACTAGTATATATGTGAGAATAGAGACCAGCTTGTTGATAGTATTGTCTGGTGGCAGGCAACGTTTTTTTCAAACGTGATCTATTGTTTCAACGGCTTAGGATAAAAGGCAATTAAAACACCCTGCTTTTCTGGCAGATTTTTGACAATAAAAAAAGATCAAATTTCTTCCCAAAATATTATTATTTTCACAATTTTGAAATTTCAACATTTGTATTTCAAGGTCCTAGACTAAATCCCTAATTTTCAAACTACCCAGTTAGTTGAAATTACAATTTAAACACTCCAATTCATGATTTCTACAAGAATTGGCCACTCGTAATTCCGACAAGTTGGGGGCGTTTTGGTTAGCGCTTATATTGCTCATGTTTCAACTATGCTTGATGGGAGTATCGATATGGAATTTATCGCATATCCACTTTCATATTGTCCCTTTTTATATCAAATCCAGATACTCTGATGTTGTTGCATGACAAGAGCAAGTTTCCAAAGTGCTAAATTCAAAGACAAGAAACAAAGAAAAACACCATGATAAATAACAAATTAATGTGGTAAAACCCCATAACAGGAAACATCCATGCAAACAAAGTATTGAAGCTCATTAATCAATATCATGGAGATTACATGACGAGACATACAACCTCCCAGCCTACCGGACAAACTATGTATCCCAACCATGCACTATATACTTCATAAAATAAGTTACATGAGTAAAACTGCCGCCAGTTATGCCGTCATTATCAATAATCTCCACCTTGACAACAAAATTCTAGTACTTTTCCCAAGACTATTCATCACATTTTTTTTCAAACCAAGAGAAGCTACACACCATCGTAACTTCTCTAATAACACTCGCTTTGTAAACATATCTGCACAATTTTCTTGAGTATGAACCTTTTTCAGATCTACTCCACCTTCACCAATGGCTTGTCTTACAAAATGATACTTTACATCAATATGTTTAGCCTTACTATGATAAATAGGATTTGTATCTATTGCAACTGCAACTATTCTCCCCAAAAAATTTCAAATTTTGGACCCCCTTTTATGATTTTAATGCTGCGTTGAATCGTTTGGATCCTTGAACCTTTTTGGTCGTGCTTTAATTTTGGATGATTTTCGAAGATGAACTCTCGCCCTGTTCAGAAATTGCTTGTGTTGGAAATTGTTGCGGGTCACAGATGTTAGAGTCTGGTTTTTGTAGTCGAAGATAAATCGGGTCAAGTGTTTTTTTTTTGAGAAAACGTTGTTTCGGAGGTGAAACAGTTTCAATCGTTGCCTAATTTTAAAGTTTTAAACACTTAGCATTTTTATTTGACCGGAGGTTGTTGTTTGTTTCTCTTCCACCGTTGCGGCTCCCGAATCAGCCAAACACCCGATGTATAAGTACTCCACCCGCTGATGCGTGTCGGCCTTGTAGTCGCATGTCTACACCCTTTTTGCTTCCGCCGTTGCGGCTCTCAAATCAACTAGCTACCCGAAATGAAAAGCGCTCCGCCCGCTGATGCATGTCCCATGTCTGTAGCCTGTTCTCTTCCACCGTTGCTGCTGTGCAAAGCACTTGGATTTCGATGTCGTTGTCCGTCCGATTTTCGATTGGAATTTTTCCTGCCACAGCTTAGGTCTTAACTCTTCCGACTCCGATACGCCTAAGTGTTTTCGCAGCGCCCATCGCCTGTTAAAGCCCGCCTATGCGGCTGTGGATAGGTCTACCCTACCGTGTTAGCAGTAATGCAGCGCATGGCCTTTCTTGCTGCTTAGCCGTTATAGTTGATATAATTTAGCGTAGTTGATTTTCTTGAAAAATACTGTCCCAATGAATGTTTGTTGTCGTTTAATTGAAGGAGCGTTCAGGAGATTTTTCGGACTACCGTGGCGCGAAGGCATGGCTGGGCAGCTTTGGAAAAGGTCGAACTAGCAGGATCGCAAGAAGGGCAAACGAAGGAAAAGACAAAATGAGTAGCGACAAAGGCACAGACCCGAAAGATATATCAGTTACTAAACGGATCATGAGTGCACATAGAAAAGATAAAAAGAAGGGATTTGAAACGTTTTGGGAGACCGAAAGGTCACACCTTTGGGGGCAGCTCAAGCAGTCTGCTGTTTGAGTTTAAATATCTGAAAGTTAGAACTGAGAGGGGATTTTTCCCTGGAAAACTTGTAAACTAGAGCTTGTAAGAGGAACTATTTCGTTTTACAACCAGATACTGCAAATTTTGCCTGTTGGAGAAAGTGCTACGTGGAATGTATCAATATGATTAAATGAGAAATGTTGAAATTGAACTATTTCGTTTTCAACTGTGTCTCATTAACTGTGAGAGCGTTCTAACTTCCTGAACCTATGTTCTTGTTTGAATGTTCTTTAGTATACTTTGTGATGTCTTCCACCATGAGTAATGGGATTTTTAACTGTTGATAAGCTATCTTATCCTGTATACTTTTATTCATGTTTATATGTTTGGCTAAAAGAGCAGCTATCAGTGATTTGCCATAACACATGGACAGTGGTGCATTACTCATGAATTAATATCCAGTTCTCTAGAGATAGTTTAGTTAGTATTTATTTTCTTGCATATATGTGATTTGGATGCTTGTGAGTCCTAAGACGAGAGGTAAGAACCTGCGCATCACATTGTGACTACTCTTTGCATCCTTATCCCCCTGCATGGTCAAAATACAAAAAATATATACGGTGGACCGGGCCACAACCGGTAAACCCTTTTGTTACTTGACCTACGGTAGCCGGACCGCAAACCGGACGGATTCCCTACACCAAACAGTCACGGGCTAGTTGGGAACGTTGACTGGGGAGAATCCCTTACTGTTGTTGCCTGCGAATTTCCAGGCCTCAACAGTATCCAAATGTATAACACTTTGACTGTCATGGAAAACAGGCACACTATTCTACAACCTTCCAATTTCTCTAAGTAGAGCTTTTAGCCAAATCACCTCTTTGCAAGCATGTGAGGCAACAATGTATTCGACCTTTGTAGTGGATAAAGCAATTGTTTCAGTTTGTAAGTTTCTGCGGTGAGTTAGGTTGATGTAGGGTTTTTTCTGGAAATTAAGCAGTAGTCATTTCTTAAGTCAACGTTTCAATTCCGAATCAAGAACCATCATCAGGAACTTGATTCGAAATTGAAACGTCGACTTAAAAATGACTACTGCGGAATTTCTGGAAAAAACCCTACATCAAAGCAATTGTTTCCTGAAGCTTTGACATCCAACTTATAGCTCCACCTGCAAGAGTAAAGACATAACCTGAAGTAGACATTCTCTTAACCAAATCACCTTTGAAATCTGAATCAACAAAACCGCATACATAATCACTGTTATTATTAAAGGTGATACAATAATCACTTGTGCCTCTCAGGTACCAAAGCACCCATTTCACTACATTCCAATGGTCTTTTCCCAGATTTGCCATGTACTTAGTAACAACACCTGCTCCATGTGAAAGATCAAGTCTAGTACACACCATTGCATACATTAAACATCTTACTGCATTGGCATATGGTACACGAGATATATAATCCTTTTCTTCGACACTACTAGGACATAAACTTGAAGAAATATTAAAACTGGAAGCCAAAGGATAGTAAACGAAGACCTTACCTAAGTTAAATCTCTTTTGTTTTTTGTTTTTTTCTATTTGTATTTTTAAGCTAAATGTCATTCGTATTATAACTTTTGAGACTCGCAAAGTATTTGTATAGTCATAGAAAAAAGACTAAAATATTGACAAATGAATATGACGTGAATTCCAATGCTAGTATATTATGGGTTGAATATGTTCCAATGCTATGAATTGAGATTATGATGCAAAACATGAAGTCAATAATTGCTTATCTTCTGACTTGTTGACAATTTTATTTGGTAAATAGAACTTCATAAAAACCTCTAACTTTAAAAGGTGAGATAATAAATACATGTCTATATATTATGGATATGAAGATATATAAAGGTCGGTCGATTCCAATGCCACGACCAAAAAGGAAATTAGATACATACCAAGAAATCACCATATATCTTACATTCAATTTTTTTTGTATACTGATTTATAATTAGTTCAACAAATGATGAAGTTAAAATGCCTCGCAAAAAGACTTTTTGTTTTGCATATCAGCCCTTGCATTAAAGTCATGATCAAGAAAGTTAAAACTTTCTTTTAGAAACTTGCCTTTCTGGTCGTGGCATTGAAATTCAAGTGACCATTGTATATCTTTATATCTATAATATATATGTAGAATGTTCAACATGTCTTTGAATGGCTAGACATTGACAATAAATTATAGTATATTAAAAAAAGTTCGCATTATATTATAAGGAATCATTCTAGTAAAGTATATCAATGGAAAGAAATGCAACAAAAGAAAGACATGTCTATATATATATTATAGATATGAAGATAGACAATGGTTGTTGGATTTCAATTCCATAAGTACAAAGGAAAGTTTATACATACCAGGAAATATCTAGAAATATTATATGCTAATATATTCTTGCATTGTGATGTACAAATGTAGTTCAACAAAAGATGTAATTTATTATGCCTTGAAAAAAGATTTGTTTTTGAAAGTTGACCCTTGCATCAAAGTTTTTTTTTCACTAAAACGAATATTGTTTTTTTTATTAATAAATAATTTTGAAGGGCCTTCACCCAATTACATATTTTCAGAAAATATACAATTCCTATTCTCCACAACTTCTCATTTCAGAATTAGGGAATTTGATGCATCATACTAGGTTCATCATTCAGAATTAGCATTCCTTGAGGAAGAAGATAGCCATGATTTGCTTTAAGATATGTCGACTTGTTCAATTCATGAAGAATGTGATAAGAGGAGACCGAGACACAGTTAATCACGATGAAGTGCAACCTTTGCATAGTCACGTTCAAACTGAGATTGGTGAACTTTGTAGAAAAGTTTAAAACTTTTATTATGATTTCTGATTCTTCGAAATTTGAATATTGTTATGCCTAGCTTCTTTGGCGAGTTGACAAGATTTTAGAAGAGCATATAATTCTGCTTGGTTATTTGTGAGTTGACCCAATCCCCAACTGAAGCTGGTTTGAAGCCTTCCTCCCAGATAGAAGATCAATCCACCTGCTCCAGCATTCCCTGGATTTCCTTTTGACGCACCATCAAAGAAGATTGAAACTTTATTCTTCCTTTGCCACCAATCTGAGAAGTCTTTTTCCGAATGTCTTACCTACCAAAATTGATTGATAACAGGCCTTCCAAAACTAGGTTGAATTTTATCCACCTGTAACAATCCAAGCCAATTATGTTCAACTTTGAGTTTTTTGGGATCAAGATGGTTTCCCACAACTTCCAAAAGCATTGCCATAGCTTTTATTGCTACAAGTTCTAGTTTCATGGCTTTGCTATTGAAAATCAAGTCATTTCTTGCTAACCAAATTTTCCACCAAAAGAATTTTGGGATGGCTTGCCAAATTTTCCTCCATTTATGACTTGTAGAAGAAATTCTAGGATACCTGCTCTAACAATTTGGAAAAGATTTACAGGTTCATTATTTGAAGGAGCTGAGACTGATAGCCCACTCAAGAGAATCGCCCAAGCTTTCTGAGTAAAATCACAACCAACAAAAATATCCTGTAAAGTTTTTGCAGCTTAGTTTACGAAAACAACATTTGAAAGGTCCAAAAAACCTCTTTTTAACATATTTTCACCTGTTAGAGCTCTCTGGTGCATGAGAATCGAAGTAAAGAAATTAACCTTTGGAATACTTGGAGATTGCCACAATGTTTTCCAGAAATTAGCACTGTGAGCAGATATCAGATTGGTTTGAAGAGACTGGTATCTGAAAGCTGTCGAATAAATTCCTGTAGATCCCCAGCCCCACACGTCCTTGCAAGAAGAATGAATCGGAGCCAATCCTATCAGTTTATTTAACAATGAGTTGAATTGGGAATGAAACAAAGGGTATCCACGGTTTGACAATGTTGGGAACGCCCACGTTGCCTAGTTTCCTTTACGGTCCCAAGAAGAGATATCTGACAATCGCAGAAATCCTTTATTTGCCAACCAAACTTTGATCTCAGCTATAGATGGATCAAAATTTAAAGGATCATTACCTTTTATCTTATCATCCCATAGAATTTTTTTTTCCATTTCCAGAAATGCGAAATAATTGTTGAGTGAAGAAATCTAAACCTTTTCTGCAAAGATTCCAGATTATACTACCTTTAGGAGTATTTGACATCTGCGAATTTCGTAGAGTTCCTCATTTGAGATATTTTTTCCAAAAAAATTGACTGACTGGATTTTTTTTGTTGGAGAAAATTTTCCACGACAGCTTACCTCCCACAGCAAGGTTAACCAGTCCTGGGTCTTTAATATGCAATCCACCTTCAATAGCTGGTCTCTTGACAGTGTCCCAATTAACCAAATGCAATCGACTTTGATTTCCTTTACCGCCTCGCCAGAGGAAGTCTCTTGTCAACTTGGATATTTGTTCCATAATCGCTTTTGGAGCCAGAAAGAGAGAGAATTTATAAATTGGTAGAGCTAAGAGAGTTGACTTGATTAAAACAAGCTTCCCTATCGTTGTTAGTCAACGACCACCCCATTAGGAAAGCTTTGATTTTAACTTGCTAATAATTTCCAGCCAAAGAGAAGGGTTGTTTTGTCCCAGAGTTAGAGGAAGGCCCAAGTACTTGACCTTATCCCAAGTGACAAATTCGTCAAAGCCTAAAATTTGTGAAATATTTGCAATAGTTGAGGGATCTGTGTTCCAACCATACACAACGCTCTTCTGATTGTTGACAAGAGCCCCTAAAATAATACAAAAATGCTGAATAATTTCTTTAAATATTCTTTCCAACCTCAACGAAGCCCCTCCCAAGAGCAATGTATCATCCGCAAAGAGGGCATGGTTAATAGATTCTACTCCACTTGTTGACTTGATGCCCAGAATAATCCCATCATTTTTTCCTGCAATTAGCTTTCTACTTAGAGAATCTTCCATTAGAATATAAAGAAACGGCGAGAGCGGAAAGCCTTGTCGAAGACCCCTAGAAGCTTAAAAGAAATTTGTTGGTATGTCATTTACTAATGGTGCTATCTAAGGTTTACAAGTACAATCTTTTATTAGATTTATAAATGCAGAACTGAAACCAAATAAGTTAAGAAATTTGTAAAGGAAGGAAAGCTTTACCCTGTCAAAAGCATTTGCCATGTCAAGTTTTATTAACATGCCCTTCTTATTTCTATGGAAGATGGAATGCATGGCTTCCGGAACTTGAATCACATTGTCCAGTATGTGATGCCCTTCACAAATCCACCTTAAAGAGGAATGATCAACTTTCCAAGCGGAGATTTGAGACTGTTAGCTAAGAGTTTAGATAAGATTTTATATGATGCATTACAAAGAGAAATAGGTCTGAATCGATCAAAGGTGGAAGGTTTAACTTCTTTGGGAATTAAAACAAGGAAGGTGGAGTTGGTACTTCCACCAACTTTGGCTTTAAACTGAAATGATTTGATCATCCTAAGTAGTTTTTTTCTTATTACAGTCCAACATACTCTGTAAAAATGAAAGGAACATCTGTCAGGGCCTGGAGCTTTATCCGGTTCCATACACCATATAACATCAATGATCTCTTCCTCCGTAAAGAGCTTCATTGTCTCCCCATTTTCCTCCTCACTCACCAAAATAGGGATGTTGGAAATCAATTTTGAGGTTAATTCAGAGTCAATAGCTCCATCCTCTCTGTACATGCTTTGAAAATGATCTTCAACCGCTTGTTTGAGTTGAGAAATTCCTTTGAAAGATTCACCGGCTGAAGAGGAGATTTCTGAAATGTGATTGTGGGAGAGTATGGCTCTATACCGCTTATGGAAAAAAGATGTATTTCTATCTCCCATTTTCAACCATAAATTGCGAGATTTCAATCGCTAGAATTCTTCTTCCTGCCTAAATGCTCGGAAAGAATTAAACTGAGCTTTTTGTTCCTTTTCCAGAATGGCAAGGTTGAACTCAGATTCATCCATTTCTAATTGTATCTCTTCCCATTTTTCCAGGGCCTGTTTTCTATCGCTGGTAGGAGTTTGTAGAGATTGCTTAATCCGGTCCTTCAATGCAGACTTGGTGTTTTTTAATTTCCTCTCCCACAAGAAGTTTGGAGATCCAGTAACCGGAATACTCCATGCATTGTTAATAGTGGGCAGAAAACCATCTCTGTCAATCCACAAGGGACTGAACTGGAAAGGGATGGGACGAGGTCTTCTTCATCCACAAGTTGCAGCAAGATTGGTTTGTGGTCCAAAGTGAGTTTTGTCAAGATGCTGGTGGAGATAATTTTGTTTTCCATTGATAAAGAACTCTGGACCAGAAATTGATCCAATTTGGTTGAAATATTAGCTGCTCCAGTACGGTTATTACTCTAGGTATATCGACCTCTTTTTGGTTTAAAGTCAATCAGATCCCAAATTGAAATGAGATGCACCACTATTTTTTGCATGGGGCCTCTCCCGCAAACTCCACTTTTTTCTCTTTAGGAGCCAAAGTGATATTTAAGTCACCGACCACTAAAATGTTTAATAGATTACTTGCAGCAAGAAACTTTGCCAGATAATTCCAACATTCTCTTTTCTCTTGATAATTAATAGGAACGTATAAATTGAAAACAACAAAAGATATCTTACTTGAGGTGTGTCGGAGCTCAGTAAATATCCAGTGCTGTGTTTCAAAAGAATTTTCCAATGAAAAAAGACCATTTGTCCACAGGGTTGCAAGTCCATCGGATGAGCCCCATGCACTCACAACCTTCCCTGCATTCTTTTTCCAAATCTTTTTGCTTAAGGAAAGAAGATTTCCCTCTTCGATTTTTGTCTCTTGGAGCATAAGAACATTGAGGGAAGCCATTCTCAAAAGGTCTTTAACAACTTCAACTTTCGAAGAAATTCCCAGCCCCCTGCAATTCCAAGAAATGATGTTCATTATTTATTGCCGGAAGGGAGAGGGCCTCCTTTTGAAGGTTTGGCCCGAGTATTTTTGTTGATTGACATATCTATAGTGGCTTGACTTCCTTGCATCTTATGACGTTTGGCTTCTTCCTACTGAACCTTCTTGAGAGATTTACGCCCTTTTTTTGAAGACCTCTCTAGGGAATCTTCATTGGATGATCCAGAATTATCCATAGGTTTCTTTTTTTTCCATTTCTGCATATGTGGGAGAATGTCCATCCGCAGGAGTTTTAAGATCTGACTCAGCTTCTTTAACTCCTTCTCTTGTCTGATGAGGTTGAGGGACTTCTCCCTCTTCAAGCACTGAGGCCACTTATTCTTCTAGAATGCTCAATACTTCAAAATTGTTTTGAGATGATATTTCCTTCATAGATGTTCCCGTTTCTTTCTATTTTTGACCGGAGGGATTACTACCCGACCCCATTTCTCCTATTTATCCTTAGATTTGATTCCTTGCTTTGCTGAACTTGTTTTTTGAACTTGTGTTTATTGATCTCCATTCTCTTGGACAGCTTCTTCCTCAGCTTTTTTCTTGCATGATCTGGAAAAATTCCCATAGCCATGAAAATATATGCACTTAAAGGGCAGTTGCTCATAATCTAGCTCTTGCACATGTGACCAATCTGCTACTGTCAAATTAATAGATTCAGGAAGCCCTACCTCCAAATCCACGTTAACACATATTCTGGCACAAGTATATTGATCTCTTCTTTCTGCCCTATCAATACGTTTCCCCAAAGTGTTTCCTCTAGCTTCTACAGACCCTGAATTCCAGCAATGGAGAGGAAGATGTGGCAACCTAACCCAAAAAGGAACAACAGAAGGGAAATCTTGATTCGGATCAAAGTTCGAAGTCCACTTGTTTAGGTAGAGCCCTTGAGGACCCATGAAATAGGGCATGTTTCTAAAGATCAAATCTCTATCTACTGGGGTTTTAAAGATAAAAACATAGTATCCATTACATATCAAATTGCTGCGTATGCCTTCTGACATAAGAGGTTTCCAGTTCCTTTGAACCCACCCTTGGATTTCCTTGGGGGATGGCCAAAGTCTAGTGAACTGGCCAATGAGACCCTAGTTTGCAATGTTCAGGGTTGGTCGACATGCTTGTTCTGCCGGAATATCCACCGTAGGAATATTATCAAGTTTCTTGATGAAACACTGTTGGTTATGGCTGAGTTTCCTCTTGCTGCCTGTAGCAACTAGTCTACTAAAGGCATTAAGATCAGGGGAATGGGAGGATCCCCCTCCATCTGCCATAACCTCAAAACAGAGCTGACTCAAGGAGGATCATGCCACCCAGACACTCAAGGCACCAAAGATCCAAGAAACACAACATAAAACTTCACACAGCAAAAAACTAGGGCAACTCTCGAAAATGCAACCCTGCAAAACAGATTGTTAGACTTCTATCAAGATCTTCTTGGGCTCCTTCATGTAGATGAATCCACCTTCACTCACAGATCTGAGCCTGAGATGTCCTTCATGCAGATGAATCCTCCTTCACTCACAGGAAAAATAAAAAATGAGAATTGTTCCACTTAAAACCATGTTGAGGGATGCGTGTATCTGTTTGCTATGTTAATGAGTTGTTCCGGTTTTATTTGTTGGATAAAACTCTGTTGGCAACAACAATTGTGAACGACTTGCACACTGAAACTCTAAAATTGACACTAAACACATATCAATTCAAACCAACAAAAAATCCACTGTCATAGGAATTGTCCTAAGAGAGTTCGCATGAAATCTTAAGTCAACATCCATGTGGAGTTTCTAAGGTTCGTATTACTCTCTCTTTAGTTAGCTTTCAATGTAAGAAATAGGATTTTACCCATCCATATATAATCGGGTAAATTAGCTATAGCCTTGTTGATACCATAGTTGCCATGAAATGGTTGTATAAAATAAGCATGTATGTCAAACTAAATTGCAAGTATTATAGATAAATCCAGTGTCCTAGGAATTGTCCTAAGAGTGTTTGCATGAAGTATTCAGTCAACATCCAGGTGGATGCTCTATGGTTCGTATTACTCTCTCTTTAGTTAGCTCTGAATGTAAGAAATAAGATTATACCCATCCATATCTAATTTAGGTAAATTAGCTATATCCTTGTTGATACTATAGTTGCCATGAAATGGTTGTATAAAATAAGCATGTATGTGAAACTAACTTGCAAGTATTGTGGGTGAAAGGTTTGGCAAGCACACTAGAGACACATTTTAACATGACATTCTTTTGGGTAGACTGCATTGATAATGGAAGTGTCTTGATTGTCAGACCTTATAAATGTTAGAATTTTTTTTGAGACTTCTGAGGGTATTATTTGTCGTGCGAAGTTCCTCACATCTTCTTGCATCTTATTTCCCAGTCCTTTGGGAAGAGCCCTAAATGATGTTGCAGGACATCTTATTGTAGTGTAGCATTTTTTACCAAGGCCAATTGATACCCTAAGTTTCTCAAAACTTGTACCAAGTTGAAGTTGTCTTTGTTTGGATTTAGAAAATCCAATAAACTTGGCATGGATTTATAGTCTCCTTGTGTTGAGTGTGCTACTCCTGTGTAGTAGAAGCTTCCTTGCTACTACAATTACGTGAGCAGTAAAACAAGCATGATGTTGATGGAGGTAAAAAGTGCCATTCAAGGAGTCACTTCCCACTACAATAATTCCAATTACATTGATGGTAAGTAGTGTGGTAGCAACACTGTTATACTCTAAGCAGATAGCTGGTATTCCTCTTAATGTGGTTGAGGGAAAGAAACTGTTATCCTCTAATAAGTATTTTGAGTGCTTCATCCTATAGTAAGTAAACTAATTATTTGATAGAGTAAGTTAGTAAATGAAGACCTTACCTGAGCTTTGCTTCTCTCTAATGAGATTTAGCTTGCTTACTTTGGTTTTATTGCCTCTCTTACAAGAAGAATGAGTCTCTTTTTCAAGCATCAAAGTCTATGGCTTTGAGCTATGCATCCTTAGAAATGATGACAAGCATTAAATCCTATGGCTTTCAGCTAACACATCCTTTGCAAAGGATTTAGTAAGTTAGTAAACAAAGACCTTACCTGAGCTCCGCTTCTCTCTTATGATATTTAGCTTGCTTAGTTTGGTTTTATTGCCTCTCTTACAAGAATAACATGTCTATTTTTCAAGCATCAAAGTCTATGGCTTTGAGCTATGCATCCTTAGAAATATTGACAAGCATTAAATCATATGGCTTTCAGCTAACACATCCCTTGCAAAGGGTTTGCAATAATGACAAGTTTCAAAATCTATGACCTTAGTTTTAAGTTTCTTTTATCTGCCCTCCATAAATTGCAGTCAGGGTTTTATTGATAGCTTGGCTTTACAAGTTTTTATTACACCTTGTCGATTTTTACCTATATTAGCTATTAAGGGATAGTAAATTATGTCATATCACCACTCATACCTATCATGTTGTACATCAATTCTCTCAATTTCAACTTTTAGTTTAACTCCAACAATTTACTACGTTCGCTGATACATAGGAAAAACAAAAATCAAGAATTGTTCCACATGAATCCATGCAGAGGGATGTTGTATCTGTTTGCCATGTTAATGAGCTTTTCCAGTTTTAATTGCTGGAGAAAACTCTGTTGGCCACAACAATTATGAACATCTTGCACAATTAAACTCTCAAATTAAAACTAAACATATAGCAATTCAAACCAACAATAAATCCACTATCAAATATCTGCAAGATAATTTATTTTTGATTTAAGATCATTAAAGGGAATGTATAAATTAACGGACGAGAAATTACGACTAAAATTAAGAATGTCAAGGATAAAATCTCCCAAAAATCATTTGAGTTTATAAGATTGCATTGAGGATTAAGGCCAATTAGTAGTTGTTGTTATATGTATGGAACTTGCATATGTTTTTTAATCAGAATATCATGGAGCACATTGTAGAATGCACCAATCTCCTTTAGAGCAATGTCTTGTAGGAGAGTAAAAGAATGAAATTGTATTACTTAGGTTTTAAGAGTTTGGTGACTATCACGGGAACCACTAATTAGGTTTTAAGAGTTGACCTAGTCACAAGAACCGTCTTCCTTAAAAAAACATTATTATAAGGTCCATGTGTTTATTCAAACATAGCAAAACATACATGTAGTAAATTATTCACACTATCCAAAGTTTTGAATTTTTCTTTTTGCAAATCAGACACTATAATGTTATGACAAACATCGTGGATACCTATTATAGAAGAGGATTTAGATTCACCCCATCCACCCCATCCAAAGTTGTATTTTTTTCAAATTCAATCCTACGGTATAAACTTGTTGGACCTAAATTCAATAAGAAATCAGAATGATATGATGAACACCATGCATACATAAAGAAGGGAATTCACAATTATAATAAAAACCTTTCAGAAAAAAAAGCGCGGAGATGCATAACAATCGCAAACATGCAGTATGGCAAATGATGCTAGTCATACTTCATCTTGACTGTAGCAAGAAATATCATATTTTTTGACATGAGTGATGTGATGCGAGGTTAGTACTGGACATACAAGATGCTAATCAATCAGGGGGCTTGCACCCTAAAGTGAGCTTCAAGACCGACATAACTTTTGGTGTAGGTAAAACAAACAAAAACTCTAACTCTGTTCCTAGCCATTAAGAGGGTTGGAAGATGGGGTTTCGATACCTTAATTCCATGAGAACTCTTCGAGGTATCTTGTAGGGAATCTTTAAGGCTCGAACTCGAAGTTTCCCTCTTTTTCTCTCCTCCTACCGATCTGTTGTTCTCCAAGGCAACCATGCTGCCATGTATGTCTTCCCACTTTCCACATGACATCCTCTCTGCTAAACACATGGACCAAGCGTTTAATATTTTGAAATAGAAAAATAACAAAATACCTGTAACTAAGATGAGAAAGATTAACCTGATCCTGGATCTGAAGAACAAGAAGGAGCTGCAACAACTGCTAAACATGGATTCCTTGAGAGGAACTTGATGCCGGTGGAGAAGGATCCATGGTCGACTCCATCGATGATGCCCGTACTTTTGGAGGCCTCCATTTAAGACCGAAACTACTCTTTGGAAGGCGATTCGCTGTTTGAATTCTTAAACGAAGTGGAGGTCATCAAACAACCCCGAAACTCCATTTTCGAGCTCAAGCATCAGATAAAACCTAAAGAATTAAGCCGCCAAATTAACAAACCGACATAAGAATTTAATTGACCACTAAAATACCAAACCGAGAAGAAGTTTACCGACTACAAAAATAGCAAGAAGACTCCTGCAAAACCATGTCTATTGCGTTAAAAATAAACAAACATATACATAGATGGATGCTAACTTTGCATCATTACCTGTGGAACAATATGAAAGGCATTACTGACATGAGTGAGAGTAGCTGCTTGTCCCGTCACAGCTTTCAACCAAACATGATTGCCATGATTGAGCGCGTTCGCTGCGATCCCTGCAGTCAACTCCAAATACTCCTTACAACCCTCTCCCCTCACAAAACCAACATGCGACCTAACATAATTCCTCATGAAATATCTACCCTCAACTTCCGTAACACCTTTGCTGCTTCCATCAAACTCTAACTCTACACTTACCCCATTAGCCAAGGTAGCCCTCTCTACAACATCCATGGCAATACAAGCAGATATTCTTAACCAACCTTCATGCTTCCCATGGCGGAAACACCTAGTAGGGTTTATAAATTCCAAATCCCTGGGATTGCAATAGAATCCTTTGAGTAACGACGTTGTCCTTCGCCATGACCAAACAAAGTTTGGCGATCCGAGCTTCCACAAACTTCATATCCCAGTTCCTAGCAACAACGACGGCTATTAAATCACAGCTCCCTCTCACGGTGACCCCGGTTCTGATGCCAAACCCGTCCCTCTCTTCCAACTACGACCTCATCAATTAGGTCACGGTCCCCTTGCTTGGGTCGACCCCTCCTCTGACTTACGACTGCTTCTTTGAGTGCCCATGGATCCATGCTCACGACTAGGTCTCCCTTGCTATGATGCTACCGGCTACCTGCTGGGCGTCTTTGCCTTGGCGTTCCTTTGCACCTCGTGAACACGACAATGATCATTCGCGAACAAGGCAAAGAAGAATCCTCTGATAGAACAATTAATTAACAAAAACCGCCGGACAGCTATCAAAAACCCATTCACTAGACCGACAAAGAATCTTTTGAGACTTCATCTCCATTGTTTAACACCTTTGACGTAATTATATATTCAATTCTTTATTTAATCTCTAATTATTTTATTATTATTATTACGTTTTCTATAAAGAGTATAAGCAATTAGTTGCTAATCTCACATCTCTAATTATTTTATTATTACTATTACTTTTTCTATAAACGAGTATAAGCAATTCGTTGCTAATCTCACTCCCACGAGAAGCCATTGCTAATATTATTCATAGCGAACATGGAATGATGCTTTTAGGTGTCTCTTTTACATGATGATGAGAAGCAATTGCTAGTATCATTCACAGAGCGGGACACAAATCTCACACACAGGACGAAACGAATAGAACAAGATCCTGGCTGTTGTTGCTGTTGCTAGTAAAGCAGAATAGAGGTGGAGAGGGATGATGACGAGAAGGATGGGCGAGGAGCAAGGGAGGGCGAGGATTGTGTGGAATCCAGGGTGCAAGCGATTCGAGACGGAAGACAAGGAAGCGTTCCTTGAATACGAGCTGATGGGAGAAGTGATGGACATTACGCATACATACGTACCGCCGTCCAAGCGTGGGATGAGCCTCGCAGCACATCTCTGCTCCGCTGCCTTCCAACATGCCCAACAACACTCGCTCTCCATCATTCCTACTTGCTCTTATGTCTCAGTAAGTTTCTCCTTATATACTGCTATGTATTTCATTTTTCTTCCTGAAAATACTCAAATTTAATAATGAATTTATATGATTTATGCTTCAATACTTCGAGTTTAACGAACTCATAAAAATAGCTTTAAAATGGCTTGTATGTTTCAAAATCCTCAATTTTCTTTTTAATGAAGAAAATCTGTACTTCCTATACTTGTAAAGAGAAAACACCTTTGTAAAAATTTAGTTCCAGACATTTGCTTCTTCTATAATATTTCCAGTTTTAAGCTGGTAAGAATCAGGGATCAAATATAACTCTGGACTTGTTCAGTTTTCATGTTCCTTACGTGGCTCCGGAGGTCTACACTGGCCTTCACGTGGGACAATTGATGGTTTAAGTGATCCTGGACATGCCTTAAATCATCTTATTTTATGAGAGAATGAGCCCTAAAACTCTATTAGTTCACCTCGGCATTCTTTGAGGAGAGGGACGGAGGGAAGGCCTTACCCATATGTGCGTTGTCTCATAGGGATTATAATTTTGAAATTTCGTATTTCTTCTTCCTAATCCAGGAGGAAAAGGGGCTTCCTCTTTTCAGATTACCCCTGACAAGAAGGGGAACTTAAAACCTTTAAAAATTAGGAAGGTGGCTAAATAGTAAAGATTCTATGTTTTTGACCTTTCTGGTTCGCCATCATCTGAATCCAGTGAGACAAACTTTACCAGAATATTTTGAATGAATGAAATTATTGTTTTTTAATGCAGAAATTGATTCAGCACCCTTGAATATCCTTACCGTAGCTTCATTGTGCAATGTTAACATACAATATCTATCCAAAATGATTCTTGCTGGATTTCAGAGCCAAAAAAGCCAGTTTCTCTTCCTGCTATTTTTAAGTGATCGGGAAAATACCAACTCATAGCACGTTTAGAGTATGGCAAAAATTAATACTATGGTCTTTTAGCATGCCACCCATTACTATGAGCAAGAAGTCCTCCCTGCATGTAATCATTTTCCAGAAGTCTCTTCAAATGTGAACCTTCCTTTCATCTTTCCAGAAGGGCTCTTTTAAAGGGAACCTTCGTCTCATTGGCCATTCCATGTTAAATGAGATGTAACAATCAGTTCCTCTCTACAAGAAGAGGTACTTTGAAGTGGGAATAAAAAGTTGATAAATTATATATCGCTTACGAGGAACATACCTTCGATCAAGAAGCAAAAGATTATCAGTATACTGAAAGCAATTCCTGCAAAAATTATGTACAAAACTCCCTTTCTAATGGCTTGTAGTTAAATTAGCAGATTTTGGAAAAACAATCACAAACATTATTCATTTGAGAAGTGGAACAATGTTTCTCTAGATTTTAGTTTTTATTCTCTTTGATATGTTTGTTCATAATTTTCTCAAATTCCACAAGAGCTTCCTCAAGGTTCTATGCTAATCAATGTTGAAAAAGTCGGCATCGGAAGGCAAGGGTCCTGAATACAACTTCTCGACAACATCGGGGGAAAAATCGGCAAAAGTCGGCAAACATTAAAAAATAGAAAATACATTCATTTTTTTTTAGAATTTTAAACATATTAAGCAGCAGTATCATCAGAAAAACACATTGGAACATAAATATGAAGAAAGCATTGATATATATCATCATCATGTATTCATGCCAAATATAAAATGATACATCAAAGTCGATACTGAATCTTGAAACATCATAGTTGTCTAATCAAGGACTCAAAAGTGTATAAAGTTTAAACAATACAAAATGACATCACATATATAAATGTATCTGAGGAAAACTAGCATCTAGCTATCTAATATCAATGCTCTCTTCCCCTTTTAAGTTTTATGGGAAAATATCATGGGTCATTTGTCAGGCCTACCCCTAGCACTAGTAGTAGCAGCAGAAGGCCCTGGCCCTGCATCTAATACTAGACGCTGAGTGATGGATGTAGGACTAGATGTATCAATGGGTGCAGAAGGTGGTGGAAATGCTAGCACATCACCCTCCATGGTGTCTCCAACCTCCTCCTCCTCCTCTATCTATAGCCATGCAGGTGACTCCTCCATGATAGGAGTCTCAATCTCCACCCTCCACTTAGACAATATATCAATATTGTCCAAGGAGATGGCATTTGCATCTGGTTTTTTCACTATCTGTGTCATCCACAAGCATAGATTGTAATGGATGTACACCAAGTCATTAAGACGTGTGAACTCCAACCTGTAAGAGGGCAATAGATTTTTTTTATGAGTCTAGAGGATAATAAATTATAATATCTTAGAGGATCATAGATTCATAAATTGCATTAAACATTTAAATTTTAAATGCAATTGCTTTGTTGAAATTCTAAGTTCTAACCTTTTGCGTCTCTTTGCATGTATTTTTTCAAATACACTCCAATTCTGCTTACATCCCGAGCGGTACAGGTTTGGCTAAGGATTCTGATGGCAAATTTCGTAAATTTGGTGTCCTCACACCATAGGTTCGCCACCAAGTGGCTACACCAAACAAGAAAAAAAGATAACTAAATTACATTTCATTACATTCAACATTGGAAAACTAAAATAGGAAATAAATATAAACAAATCATAATTCATCTTTCAAATAAAGGTGAAAACTTAAAACACTCTAATAACTTACCTGGCATGAAATCAGTCTTGTCACGAATAACATCACCAAAGCTAAATACTCCAGTACCATCCCGATACACCTCTATCTCGCGATTGATTGCATTGCGAGTCTCATAATCAGGTATCATCCTTTGAATACAAGTGAGGAGCCCCTCCAAAACCTCACTATCAAAATCAAAATTGCATTTGTAGGCAAATGCGGGGTTGAGGAAGAGTCCTGCTGCATGAATGGGTCGATGAAGCATCTCAGCCCATCGACTATCAATCAAATCCCATAACAACATGTGCCTTTTGTGCCTCGGGGTACCCTGTCCCACATAATAATTTCGAATGGCCTCTTTGGCCCTATCTATGGCCTCATATAAATAGCCCATTGCGGGCTTATCACCATCAACAAGTCTCAGAACCCTTACTAAAGGTTCACTCATCGAGCACACTTCCTCCACTCTTTTCCAGGAGTCAGTGTACACCAACTTGGCAATGGTTTTCCCATCCTCTCTCTTGCTGTAAGCACAATCACGCCACTCATAACAAACAAACAACTTCAACTTAAACTGACATTGAAGCAAAGACTGAAGTGTAATAAATGTGGTGGAAAAACATGTGATTGCAGGACACTTCAACTCCTTATTTTTGGTGTGCCTCCTCATGAGACTAAGCACAAAAGCATGGTTGTAAATGAACTTGGGGATGCTCCTAGCTTGATCAATCACCACCTTGATAAAGGGAATTTTTCCCATACCCTCCAACATCAAATCAATGAATGAGCTGCCCATGGAGTCCAAAACAAACAGGGGTACTTATCCATAAGCATCCTGCCAGTAGCCACATAATTAGCTGCATTATCTGTAATAGCTTGCACAACATTGTGCACCCCAATATCCTGTATGAACCCATCCATCAACTCGCATAAAAGTGCTGCATCTTTTACATGTGCTGGTGCATCAACTGATTTTACAAACATGGTACCTCTAGGACAATGCACCAAGAAGTTGATAAGGGTTCTACCCTTACCATCTGTCCACCCATCTGACATGACTGTGCATCCAGTGCTCTCCCATGACTGCCTAAACTCTGTCAACCTAGCACCGATGTCCTTCTTTTCTACTTGAAGGATTGGACCACGCAACTTCTCAAAGGTGGCACTTTTATACCCTGGGCCAACTGCTACAATGGCATCACACATTGACTACCAAAATGGATTGTTTTTAACAATGCCGAGAGGTATGTGACTCCAGTAAAGACACCTCCCCATTACCCTGTTCGCTTCTAGCTTTTCCGATTTCTTTACAATTGACTTGATAGAAGGTTGTGATCCTGCTCCTGTTCATGCAACAAAATGGGATGAGAGCCCCTCCCTCCCGATAGGTGAAGCCGTGGACCCCCTCCCACTACCTTCACTGATAGTGGTAGATAGAGATGCACCTACACTTCTTGCTTGGCCAAAAGCTGCAAGCTCAACTTTGTTTGCAACGATCTCATCCTTCTTTCTATTTTTTTCATGGATGGCGTCATGGGAAGATCTCATGATTTCTGGGGTTACTGCAGTACAAAGGCCAACATCATGGCCAGGTAGTTTGGCTAGATGGTATTTCAACCTGGTAACCCCTCTCGACATGTGATGCCCACATAATTTGCAACTCAAATTTTGCCTATTTGTTCCATCCTTGGGCTCACCATACTGCCAAAATGGGTCCAATACCTTTGGCATTTTTTCAATTGGAACGACAACCTCAAATGCAACCCTAGGGCACAAAAACACAAAAAAATTACGTTAAACTCCATTGGAAAAAAATAACAACATTCTAGCTTAAAAAATCAGACCTCTAAATTTAGATTTTAAGCCATGAAAGATAAGAAGAAGAGGGTGGCTAAACAATTAAAAAAACAAGCATGCTATTCCATTCTAATTTTTAAATCCCCCTTACATTGTGATTGTTTTTCATATTTTTGGGCATGGAAATCAATGGCAAAATAGAAAAAAAATAGCAAAGAAATATGCAAGAAAAAATGCAAGAAAACTTTCAAACAATCCATGGAAAAGATAGAAAAACAATGGGATAAAATGTACATACCTGTGAGGAATCTTGAACACTTGCTCCACAAAAATCCTTGATAGAGATGGTAAATGGTGTTTGAAAGCCTCCAAAGTTGTTGGCGGTCTCCTCTTGCCCTTCTCACTCCTCTTCCAACAAACCTCTTTGTCAAATGAGCCCCCAAAAATCGATTTTTCCTCTTTTAAGATGCGGATTCAAGTGGCTGGGTGATTTTTTGGGTCAACCTGCGCTTTTTTCGAAAAAGTCACAATTTTCCTAAAAAGTCGCGCCTCCAGAACTTTTTAAAAAATCGCGACTTTTACACGTTGAAAAATCGGCTCGGAGTAAAAGTCGCGATTTTTCGGTGAGGTTTTCAACATTGATCTACAGGACTGTGACAGAGTATAATACGATCTGAGTTTAATTAGTCTTTATGTTATGCAACTGTGATTTGAATGGTTGAAATAAGTTGTTATGTATGGGGATCATGGAATAAGCCTTGATTCACACTAAAACAAACGCAAAAATCAGACCCTCATAGTTTAAGGAATCTATAGGAAGCATAAAGTAGTGAGCCTCTAAAGTGTTTGAAGAAATGTATTACCCAGATCTACATAAAAGTTGCATTCCAAAACAGTGAATTAGACTGTAAGCTACAATAGTTTGAGAACTAGGTGCTTGACCAAAGTCCATAGCCATTTTTTTAGGCAAATTTTGGGGAAATTTTAGTATCCATTGGGTTAGGAACATTACATACAGTTTCCTTTAACATGCGATTCTTTCTCTCAGCAACACCATTTTGTTGTGGTATATATGAAATAGTATGTTGCATCTAAATTCCTTGTGCAGTGAAGTAATTTGTAAATTTGTTGTTTACATATTTGCCTCCATTATCTATTCTTAACTTTGATGTCCAGATTGTTTTTCTACAAGGGCCTTGTAGGCCCAAAAATGTCAAAAACTTAACTCTTAAGTTTTGAGAAGTAAACCCAGGTGCGTTTGGAGAAGTCATCAATGAAAGTTAAGAAATACTTGAAACCAGAGAAAGAAGTAGAAGGAAGCTAATCACACAAGTCATTGTGAACAAGTTGCAAGGGGGCCGAGGCGTGCCCAGAGGCATGCTTGTCAAAACTGTTCCAATGATGTTTGTGGAGAACACGCCTGGGACAAACACCATCTTTGCAAGAAATGAGAGGAAGACTAATCACCATTTTCTGATTAGTGATTACATAGCTGCTGTAGTGAGCGATAGTTTAAATCACCAAATTGCTCATGCCAAAGTTTGCTTAAGTCATCGCTATGAACAATAAAAATTGAGGGAAAAGGTGGCGACCCAAAGTTGTCGAATTTGTACAACCTAATAATATCATCAACAATTTCAGTTGTTAGGACATGTTTAGGATCTTTGAAATCCTTGATTACAACTTGGCGAGGTGTAAACTCTACAGTCTTACGTTCACATAATACATGAAAGACTTGGAACACATAATACATCTTTGAACGAACAATCATTGAGCTGAACTGTTCCAGATCCTACAACATTAAGAGATCTATTATCACCAACAAATATTTGTTCGATGTTACATTCATTTAGAGCAGAAAAATAGTTTTATCCTTAACCATATGATAAGATGCTCCAGAATCAATGAGTCACTCATTAGAAGAAGAAGATGGATTGGGGGAAAAATCAGAAGCAAAAAGCGCATGTCCTTGAGAAGTAGAGTTAGAAGAAGAATCAAGATTGATGTTGTGCTTCTTCATTGTTGCTTCCAAGGCTTCTATTTTTTGAAACACTTAGATTCCACATGATAATCTTGTTAGAAAGTGGCAACACGGAAGGTCTTCTATCATTGCATGTGTCCTTGCATGCTAGAAGACATAAAGCAAGAAGCCAAATGTATTAATGTGATTTTCCAAAATTTAGACTTAGGAAAAGCACATTAAGTGGTCTAATTATTAATTGACTTAATGGAGTCACTTTTATAAAGTTAAAGTGAAAACAATTTAAGTGATGGATAATCTAATCTTGGCCATTGATCTCACTCGAGGATCTCATCGATTGATCCATAGTGAGAGTTAGGGTTTTCGATTGGCCATTGACTTAAAAGGAGATTTGTTGGAGAGGACACACACACAGACAAACATAGAAGTTAGAGGAAGAAGTTTGCAAAGAAGACAGAGGAACATTCATCCAGAGGATCCCCAGACTGATCAGGTAGAGCACAGGGCCGTACGAATTTGCTGAGAGGGAGGCCGTACACATCTGGGGGAGGCCGTACAACAACAGTACGGATTCCATATAGCTGACGCAGGACCTTACAGATTTTGTATTGTTGACGTAGAGGGCCGTACTGCTGACACAGAGGGGTCTTATAGCTGCATAGAGGGCCGTACTGACTTGTGGGGTTTTCTCAGTGATTTGCAGAGGTTCTATTTTTCCTGGTTGGATAAAATTTAAATCGATCTACTGGATTGTATTTGTTCTATATCTTCATAATAAATTTTTTTATCAGACTACTGCACTGATTTTCCCATCTTGGTTTTTTCCGAGGGTTTCCATACCTAAAAATATTGTCTCTATTGATGTGATTATTGTTATATGTTTCTCAGTATTTATTTTTCGCTGCATTACTAGTAAAGAAACTCATGTGTGGTTATCAGTAATAAAAATTAAAAATATACTGTGTAGCTCAGGATTGAGTTTTAAGGAAATTTACAAATTTTTGCCACAAAAGTTGCAATGATGGTTAGTCTTCTTACCTTTCAATTTGGTTCCCTTGTCACTATTTGAAGGATGGGTTGGTTGAGAGGGTTTGAGACCCTTGTTTTGCTTATTGTTGCAAGGTTGTTGCTTCTTTGGATGCTTGGATTTATCCTTTTGTTGTGCCACTAAGGATTTGCTTGATATGTAAGAGCTTATCACTCCAATATGTAAGAGCTTATCTTGCTCTTTAATCAAGGCATCACAAAAAACATCAACAGTGGGTTCTTTATAATTAGTCCCCATAGCTTCTATGATGGAGTAAAAAGTATAGACAAAAATAGAATAAGGAGGACCAAGCTTAGCGAGAATATGATAAATACATTGCTTTTTTGGCTTAGATATCTTGCATTCTTCAACTAAGAGTCTAAGGGTTTTGAAATGATATAGATAGTCCTGAATGCAAGAGAAATCACTTGGATTTAAAGAAACCAGCTGATTTTCAAGTTGATGACCCTGAATCTCATTATGTTTACCAAATACAGTTTCCAACTTTTCCCAAGCTGAATTTGTGTGTCAATTCCTTAAAGGTGGAATCTTAACTCGTTAGAGATGGACATCCCAATTAATCCATAGGCATCCTATTTTACTTTCTTATCAGCATCTGTGGGGGTAGTTTCTTTTTCCAAGGTAATCCAGTAAAGTCCCCTATTTTGTAGGACATCTTCCATATGGTCTTTGCATGAGAAGTAGTTGGTACTGGTGAGCAAAATATCATTTGGACTAGCCATATTAATGACTTCAAAAAATGAAATTGATGGTTTAGATGTGTTATCCACTAAGTTGCACTTAGGTGGATTTCTAGTGATCCGCCGAGGTTGTGAACAAGTCCCTTGTTCATTATCAGTGCTCATAAGTTTAGAGGACTTTTTAGGGCCAATTTTGGTCCCCTTCTTAAATTTTTGCATGTTCATACCCTGCGGGGACATTGTAATAAGATGGCGTAGCATGATGTTTTTTGTAAAAGGCTTAGCCAACTTAGACTTATCTATCAATGCGTTACTCTAGAGTGTTTTTTCCCTTGTTAATTATCGGTTGTTGCACAAACGACTTATAATTTTCGAGTTTTTCACTCAACCTTCAAAGCTGGAGTATTCGCCTTGGTGATTAAGCCTTAGGAGGCTAAATTCTAGGTGTCTATGTATATTATCATGCTAGTCACTTTTACGAGTGATATGAACTTTGCACTAGGTCCCTCATAGGTTTTTTTAAATTTTCGAGAAAAATATTTTTTTCCCGTAAACTTAGGCTATTTTTTAATAGTTTAATTGGGAAATTTGTAATTGTAATAAAAGTGTGGCTAGGGGGGAAATTTTTCCATGGAGGTGCTCGTTTTCAAACTCAGAGCACCCTCTTTACCCCAAAACCTAGTTTTCTTAAGTTTTAAGTGATTAATTTATCACTTAAGTGAAAAATATCCCCCCCCCAAAAAAGTGGATAAAAAATAGAAAAAATGAATAATGGAGAAAAAATCCCATTCCTAAATCAGTGGGAACTTGTCCCAAACATGTTCCAAGTTAATTGAGGATCATGCTGGAGTTGTTTGGGAGCCGAATCAAGCCGATTCTAATCAAATCTCAAAGACTTGAGTTAGCTAAATGAGAGGGCGGATTTCTCCTTAAGGGGGCATATTTATCCATGAAAAAGCTCACCTCTTGTTGTATATGTGTTACAAAAAGAGGGGGAGTTGACCTACCTTGTGAGAGGTGTTGCCTACCACCTTTAGTTCACTCCAGTTCGCCCCCAATCATCTCAAAATGCTCCAACACTTGGCAAATTCGCCCCCCCTTGGGGTTTGCGCCATTTTTGTTCTTTAAGCAAGGCTTTGGTTTCTTATTTCTCATGGTTAGAGGATCGAAGGAATGCTCTAGCTTGTATTGTATTATTTTACTATTTGGAATAAACAAGGCTTTGGAGGTAAGATCTATGGTGTAGTGCTTTGTATGTGTGGATGTTGATTGTCAAGTGCTTACAAGGTATAATTTGTATTATGTTTCTTTGCTTTCTGTTGGTTAACTGTGGGCGTTGAAGGGGAGCTCCCTCCCATTAGGGTAAGAGATTATTCTAGTTTGATTTATGTTCTTACTGTTCGCTTGTTTTAGATCTCTTGGAGGTGTATGTATTTTAAATTTAATTGCATGCTTTCTAAGTCTTTTTTTCTAGCAGCACCTATGTTTTAACCATCTATTTGTGCAAGGATTTCTAAGTTCCAGGTGGTCTCACTTAGAGAAGGGGTTGAGCTAGTTTGCATCCTTCTCTTCAAGATCTTATTGAGGACATAGTCCCTCGGTGTTCCACCAAAGCAAATTCCATGGCCCAACATTCCTAGGCTGCCAACACTCTTTCCTTCACTTCTTAATTAAATAATTTTTCGATTACTAGTTACTTTCCTAACTTGTATTTTAAGATCTAGTTTTTTCAAGTTAAATTATTCCTAGATCTAATAAGTTGCATAAATGTTTTATCTTTCTAAAAGAGATCTAGCTTAAAAATTTATTTCTTTACAAGTGCCTTCTTAAAAGCAAATCTTTAGCCTGTTTGAAGTAGTATATTCTTTGAAGAGTTTAAAGTTTAAATCAAGCAAATCGATGCTTATCATATTGGCTGCCCCAAAAGCAAAACAAGCTCCCAAGGAAAGCTTGCTTTCCTTGGTTATTTTTGTTCATAGTTTATCATAGAAGCAACTTGGAATTTGTAGGAATCTTTGGGGATTGTTCAAAGACACTTTTAAAGTGTTTTTAGGCATCTTTTGTTATTAATAACTTGTTGTTTTTGTAGGTATGATGAAAAAAGAGGGAAACTTTGGCCAATTTTCGAGATTTTGGACCATTTAAAGCTTAACAAAGCTCCCCTTCTTTTTTCTTGTCAAAATTTTATCGTTTTGTAAGCCTTTGGATCTCGATTCATAAGAACTAAAGTGCATTTCTTTTATTAATATTGTAATAAGGCGTAATAAAAGTTTTGAGTAGGCTTCTAAGAGCCCACTCCCCATCCCCCTTGGGGGGAATTCACGTCTGTGTCCCTTTTTCGTTGTTTTGAGAAGGAAGAAGAAGAGCTCAAGCTCAAGCTTGAACAAGATTCATTAGAGGAAATTTCAACTCAAAATGGGCCTCCTAAGGAAAATTAATAAAATAATATTTATTAATTTTGGAGGAAGAAAAAAAAAACTACTTTTTTTGTTCGTATTTTCGACATATTTCCCTGTGTTTTTACTCAAATTTCGATCGGGAGAGCTTGTTAGATGTGTAATTAAATTCCGCATCCAACGAGTACTCACTCGGCATACTTTTGACGGGCCCTGCTACCCCAAAAATAAGAAATACCTGAAAAAATGTGATGATGATGTCGGAATTTAATTCCGCATCCAACGAGCTCTCCCGATCGAAATTTGAGTAAAAACTCAGGGAGATATATCGAAAATACGAACAAAAAATGTAGTTTTTTTTATGTTACCTATCCCCAAATTTATATTAAAAAATTGTATAAGAGGTGCTCCCTTTTTGAATTTTAAAGCATTTTGATTGGTTAATACATAATGACATGAAATTTGTATTATTTTTGGAAGGCCCATTTTAAATTGAAATGTCCTCTAATGGAGGAGGAGGGTGCCTGTAGAGCAAACAAGTTAGATCCAAAATGAAAGTGGTGAAGAAGATAAGATGCAACCGAGCTCTAATCTTACTCCACTCTTGGTAATCTGCAAAGCTACACAAAACCCTTCATACAAAGATCAGATCTAGTATGGTAAATCACATAAAACCAAAAGCATACAAGTATAATTTTATAAATGACTACAAAGTATAATTCTTGAATCTTATGCAACCACAATAAATAAACAATTTGAAGCTCAAATGCTTATTCCATGGATTAATATATAACCTTCTTAAGCTCAAACATCAACATATGCATGAAAGGAAAATAAATTCAAACAGGTATCACCTTGGTTCAAGAACTAAACATCCATCAAAATGAGTACTTGTACCACCAGCGCGACCTCTAAAGACTCAACTTTTATTCATGAAAATGATAAACAATTAAAGAGCATGTGAGCAGAGGTTCCTTGCTTCCATCCAAAATGGAGGAAGAGGCCTCGCTTAAATAGAGTAACCAAGCCCTAGGGGGGGTGCATCCAACTCAAGGGAACAAGTTGTGAGCTTGAGTTTTATTGAGAAGAAAGTGGGATATGTTTGTTGTGTTTGGTATTAAAAAGTTACCTAGGAAGTGTTTGTCCACCTAGATTTGCCTTGGGGTGGACAAAAACACTTAAATGTGACTCCTAGTCATTTTGTGCATTTAATGAAGTGAGAAGCACTTTATAATTTGAAAGTGACTTTATTAAAAAGCTAAGTGTTGGTATTTTCCTAAGTTCACATTTAAAAGTTAAGTGAGTGATTAAATAGAAAAAGGGGTTGCTCAACTTTATTAAATGACATGAGTGTACTAAATGTCATTTAATTATTATTTTAATGGAGCATTTAATGTGAACCCTTTATCTAATCTAATCTTGACTGTTAGATTGACAGGGAAGTTACCAAGAACAAAAAGGACTAGGGCAAGGCAAAAGTTTATTCATTGTGATCATTTTCAAAAGAGATTTTTGGAGAGAGGAAGAGAATTTAAATCAAGAGAGAAAATTCCAGAATTTGAAGTGGGCAGATTTCCCAATAAATTTTGGGTTTCCAGACAAAGCTAGCACAAAAATCGAGGGAGGCCGTATTGTACCAGACCGTACGTTTGGCACATTTTTCAAGAAGAATCCGTACAACATTTAATGATGCTGTCAGAATCCGCACAACATTAATTGCTGACTGTACTGGGCACAGATTTTAAGGTCATTAATTGCAGCAGACCGTACACTGTCAGACCGTACCAGACTGTACTGTTTCACACGTGTGCACAGATTTCGAGGTGAATTCAATGAGCAGTCCGTGCATTTCTGTTAGAGAGTTTTTGGCACGAAATTCAAGGAAGGAATGAGATAAGTATTGCTGTTCTGGGTTTGTAAATTTTGTCTGAAAATTAATAAAATCTGTCTCACTCAGAAAACAGGTTTTCCCTTAGGGGTTTTGTCCTGGACCATTGGTAAAAAACAAGCGTGTTAATTTTTTCATGTGTTTGACTGTTTGAAATTTTCTGAGTTTTAAATTTCCAGTTGAAAAGAAAGTTTTTGAACTGTTTAAAATTTAGAAAAAGATCCTCATGTGTTTCATTCAAGTTAAGTTAAATTTTTTGTTAAAATTTATGCATTGAAGGGTTGGGCATTAAACCATGCAGAGAAGCCAAAAGGCTTGAAACCGGGTTGGAGAAACTTTCAAAAACTTTCATGGTATCAGAGCAGCATTAAGATTCAGAATTTTAAACATTCAGAAACTGGGGTTTGAAGAAAAGAAGTCTTGAACAACTTGCTTGAAGTTACAAGTTGCAGTCATGGTTTTCAATCTTAGAGTGGAAGATAGATTAGAGGGGGCTGCAAATTTTTGCCCTTGGAAGGCTAGAATTAGTTTGATTCTTGAAGAGAATGAACTATGGGATATGGTTCATGGAACAACAACAAATCTTGTAGTAGTACCTGCTGATGCAACAGATAAGGCAACTTTCATAAAGAGGGATGTGAGGGCAAGAAGGGTCATTCTTGATGCAGTGAAGGATCATGTGATCCCTCACATTTCAGCCGAAGACCATGCATTTAAGATGTGGACAGTTTTAACAAATCTTTATCAGAGTTCCAATGAAAACATGAAGATGGTATTGAGAGAGAAGTTGAAGAGTGTGCACATGGGTAAAGGGGAATGCATGGCATCATATCTTACCATGATCACATAGGTAAGAGATGAGCTTGCAACTGTAGGAGAGGTGATAAGTAGTCCTGAGATGGTGCGTACATCACTAAATGGAGTGTCACAGTAGTGGACCGTATTTGTTCAGACCATTATTGGGTGGGAGAGCATTACCCACATGGGATCGATTGTGGGATGATCTCACATAGGAGGAGATACGGAGAGGCTTCATACAGGGCAGCTCATCACATCAGAGGGATGATGAGGAGAATGTTGCTTTAGCAGTGAAGGGCAAGAAGAAGAAGAAGTTCAAGAAGGGTTTCAAGGAGGGAGTCAAACAACATAATGGGGAGAAGAAGGACATGAGCAAAGTGAAATGCTTTGCATGTCAGAAGATGGGACACTATGCTGGACAATGTCCTAATAAGAAGAAGAAGAAGCAGCAGATTGCAGCTACAACAGAGATTGATGAGTTTGCAGCGAGATTTGAGAGAGACTTTTCTCTCTTTGCAGGTGTTAGTGTTGAGAGAGCATCTTCTATCACTAGCAGGGATTTTGAGGACCGCATGGAGCATTCCATGATTGTTGGGCATTCGTTGAGTGCTGCCACTACTTCCTCCACTTGGTACATTGATAGTGGAGCTTCCAGTCATATGACAGGTGATTGCGACATGTTCACAGAGATATCAGAGTCAGAATTGGAGATGAAGGTTGTATTGGGAGATGACACAGTGGTGAGTGCAGTTGCGCGGGGGATTGTCCATTTTGACGGGGAGTCCATGCAGCCTATGTATCTGAGGGATGTGTTGTATGTCCCTAGGCTCAAGAAGAACCTTGTTTCAATTTCTATGATTGAGGACAGAGGCTTTGGTGTATATGTCCTTGATGGGAAAGTTCACATCTTTCCGAAGGCAACAGGTCCATCTGATTTACGGGTGATTGGAGTCGGATGCGGGAAATTGTACAAGCTTCTCTTCGAGCCACATCACACACTGTCACAGACTCAGAGCATTAATGAGTTGTGTGAGCTATGGCACATGAGGATGGCCCATCTTCACCATCCAACTTTGAGGATGCTAAGAGATATGACAACAGGTATGTCAGATTTCAGCACAGAGTCAAGTGGTGTGTGTAGAGGGTGTGCTTTGGGAAAGTACACCAAGACTGCTTTTCCAAGCAGTGATTCCAGATCAGAGGGAGTGCTTCAGTTGATTCATTCAGATTTGTGTGGTCCCATGTATTCTGCCTCTTTGACAGGGTATGAATATTACATCACTTTCATCGATGACTTTTCCAGGAAGACCTGGATCTATTTCCTTAGAAGCAAGAGATCGGAGGAAGTCTTGCTTTGGTTCCAAGAGTTCAAAGCTCTTATGGAGAACCAGACAGGAAAGAAGATCAAGGTACTTCGGTCAGACAATGGAAGTGAGTATACTTCCTGTGCTTTTGATGAGTATTGTCGGCAGGAGGGGATAAAGAGGCAGTTGACTGTTCCTTACACTCCACAACAGAATGGAGTGGCTGAAAGAAAGAAGCGTTCTATAGTGGGTGCAGCTAGAGCCATGCTGCATGATCAGAGTCTTCCTTTCTTTCTATGGGCAGAGGCCTGTAGTACTGCTGTTTATGTTTTGAACAGGAGTCCACACTGTGCATTGGGGAGTAAAACTCGTGAGGAGACATTTACAGGGAAAGTGCCTGAGATAGGTCACTTTCGGATTTTTGGTGGCCTTACATACTCTCATGTCCCTTTTGAGAAGAGGACAAAGTTGGAGGCTACAGGTGAGCGTGGTATTTTTGTTGGTTATGATGGGACATCGAAGGCTTTTCGCATATACCTTCCTGCACAGAGGAAAGTTGTGGTGAGAAGGGAAGTGAAATTTGAGGAGGAGAAAGCCTTTAGGAGGTCTCTTGATTCTGAGATGGAGGAACAGTAGGATACTACACAGGTGACAACTCAGAGTTCAGCGAGTCAGAGTTCAGGGTCACCGGTTTCAGGTGTGACTGGGTCACAGGTTACAGGTTCTTTAGTTACGGGGGCTCAGTCTACAGGTACTTCTGGTACAGGGACAGGTTCACGGATCACAGGTTCATAGGTGACACCTTCAGGTGATTCGGGTTCTAGTAGTACAGGTACAGGTTCACGAGGGACAGGTCCTCAGGTTGTTGGTACTTCTTCAGGGAGACTGGTTTCTAATGAGGAGGTAGAGGAGAGTCTAAGACAGGATGCTTCCTCCAGGAAGAGAAAGCCAAGTTGGCTTAAGGAGTTGATGAAGGAAGCAGAGGAGTCAGTTGGACCACCCAAGAGGGAGGTCAGAGAGAGCAGGGCACCTGAGAGGTTTTCCAGCTATATGGCACAGGTGACTAGCTTGCATGACACTGTTCCTGATACTTATGAGGAGGCTTTTGCACACCAGGTATGGAGAGATGCCATGATGAAGGAGTACAACTCCATCATGAAGAATGGGGTGTGGGAAGTGGTTCTGAGACCAGAGGGGAAGTTAGTTGTGCCTTCCAAATGGATTTACAAGATAAAGCATGCTGCGGATAGTTGTATTGAGAAGTTCAAAGCTCGTTTTGTTGCACGTGGTTTCTCACAGGTCGAGGGAGTTGACTATGATGAGACATTTGCACCAGTGGCCATATTTTCTTCGATCAGGGTAGTGATCTCCGTCGTGGCAGAGATGGGTTGGAAGATTCATTAGATGGATGTGAAAACCGCTTTTCTACAAGAGGAGGTGTATTTGGAGCAGCCACAGGGTTTTTAGGTGTGTGAGAGAGATTCTCATGTTTGCAGGCTGAAAAAGGCCTTGTATGGTCTGAAGCAAGCCCCTCGGTCTTGGTATTCCAAGTTCGATACCTACTTGCTTTCGATTGGGTTTCAGAAGAGTGAAGTGGATCCCAATTTATACTACATTGTGGTTGGTGGTGTTCCACTTATTCTTTTGCTGTATGTTGATGACTTGTTCATTACTGGGGGAGAGCACCTGATTGATGCGTGCAAGAAGGATCTTGCTTCAGAGTTCGAGATGACAAACCTTGGATTGATGCATTATTATTTGGGGATGGAGGTTTGGCAGGAGGATGGACATGCTTTCCTGGGGCAAGGAAAATATGCTGTAGATGTTCTAAAGAGATTTCAGATGACTGATTGCAGACCTATGTCGACACCCATGATCACCAACTGGGCAAAGCTTCATGCTTCAGAGGGAGAGTTGGTGAACCCTACCTTATATCGTCAGTTGATTGGTTCGTTGATGTATTTGGTTAACACCAGACCAGATATGAGTTTTGCAGTGAACACTCTTAGTCAGTTCATGGTGGAGCCCAGGAGAGTGCATTGGACTACTGCAAAACACATTTTGAGATATCTTGCAGGTACAGCTGATTATGGATTGGATTATAGGAGATCTGGTGGAGTGGGATTGGTTGGCTATACAGATTCAGATTGGGTAGGTAGTGTTTCAAACCAGAAAAACACTTTCGGTTGTTGCTTCAGCTTGGGTTCGATAGTTGTGTCGTGGTTCAGCAGGAAGCAAAAGTCCGTGGCATTGAGTTTTGTTGAGGCCGAGTATATGGCATCCAGTCAGGCCAGTTGTGAAGCCTTGTGGCTTCACAAGTTGATGGTGGATTTGTTTGATATGGAGTTGAGTCCTACAGTTATACAGTGCGATAATTCGAGTTGCATCAAGCTCTCTGAGAATCCGGTATTTCATGACAGGTCAAAGCACATTGAGATTAGATATGACTTCATCAGGGACTGTTCGATTGCAGTATGTTCTGACAGATGAGCAGGTGTCTCACATTCTCACAAAGGCTTTGGGTAGAGGGAAGCATGTCTACTTCAGAGATAAGTTGGGAGTGGTGAAAAACACTTTCCACGGTAAGAGGGAGTGTTGAAAAGTTACCTAGGAAGTGTTTGTCCACCTAGATTTGCCTTGGGGTGGACAAGGACACTTAAATGTGACTCCTATTCATTTTGTGCATTTAATGAAGTAGAAGCACTTTATAATTTTAAAGTGACTTTATTAAAAAGCTAAGTGTTGGTATTTTCCTAAGTTTACATTTAAAAGTTAAGTGAGTGATTAAATAGAAAAAGGGGTTACTCAACTTTATTAAATGACATGAGTGCACTAAATGTCATTTAATTATTATTTAATAGAACATTTAATGTGAACCCTTCATCTAATCTAATCTTGATCGTTACATTGACAGGGAAGTTACCAAGAACAAAAAGGACTAGGGCAAGGCAAAAGTTCATTCATCGTGATCATTTCCAAAATAGATTTTTGTGAGAGAGGAAGAGAATTTAAACAAGGAGAGAGAAGATCCCAGAATTTGATGTGGGCACATTTCCCAATAAATTTTGGGTTTCTAGACAAAGCTAGTACATAAATCGAGGAAGGATGAAGCATTAATTGGCACAGAAATTGAGGGAGGTCGTACTATACCGGACCATACATTTGGCACGTTTTTCAAGAAGAATCCGTACACCATTTAATGTTGTTGTTAGAATCCGTACAACATTAATTGCTGACTATACTGGGCATAGATTTCAAGGTCATTAATTGCAGCAGGCCGTACATTGTCAAATTGTACCACTTCGTATTGTTTCACACGTGTGCATAGATCTCGAGGTGAATTTAATGAGCAATTCGTACAGTTCTGTCAGAGAGTTTTTGGCACGAAATTCAAGGAAGGAATGAGATAAGTACTGCTCTTCTGGGTTTGTAAATTTTGTCTGAAAATTAATAAAATCTCTCTCAGAAAACAGGTTTTCCCTTGGGGGTTTTGTCCTGGACCATTGGTAAAAAACAAGCGTGTTAATTTTTTCATGTGTTTGACTGTCTGAAATTTTCCGAGTTTTAAATTTCTAGTTGAAAAGAAAATTTCTGAATCGTTTAAAATTGAGAAAAAGATCCTCATGTGTTTCAGTCAAGTTAAATTTTGTTAAAATTTATGCATTGAAGGGTTGGGCATTAAGTCATGCAGAGAAGCCAAAAGGCTTGAAACTGGTGGGAGAAACTTTCAAAAACTTTCATTTGGCATGAGGAGGCGCCACATCTCCACAAGGAGATGCGCCCTGACCAAACTCCAACCAACCTATTCATCATGTGCCAAATAATCCAAAGCGCGAGCTTTATGAAGGGGATGCACTCCTAACTTAGAGTGATTCGCTACCTTTCAAATCTCCCTCAAATCTCACGCTTTATTCATGGGATGAGGTCATGCACCACATGAGACAAAACTGCCAACTCATCCAACATGTTTTGTTATGTTCCCCTCACTTTTTAATTTTGTCATTTTGTTTCCTTTTTGGCATTTTTTGACATTGTGTTTCCTTTTTTGAGAAAACATGTTTAAAGTGATAATTTAATCACTTGAAACATAGGAAAAGTGGGTTTTGTGGTAAAGGGGGTGGTCTGAGTTCGAAAACGAGCACCCCCATGGCAAATTCCGCCTCTAGACTACACTTTTATTACAATTTGAATTTTTCCCATTTTAACTATTAAAAAATAGCCTAAGTTTGCGGGAAAAATTAGTTTTCTCGGAAATTAAAAAAACATAATGGGGACCTAGTGCAATGTTTATATGACTCAAAATAGTGTGTAGCATGTTTATATACATTGAGCCATAGACTTTAATAACCTCCTAAGGTCGGACACTCAATTAACCATTCCAACTTTGGAGGAGCGAGTGGAAAACTCGAAAGTTATACACAACGTATTCAACAATGCATAATTAACAAGGGAAAAAACACCTTGGAATAGCAATTCAATGTCTAAGTCTTAGGAAAGCTAAGTCTGTTACATTATTGACCATGCTATCACACATTATTACAACATTCCCAAGGGGTATGAACATGCAATTTATTAAAAAAGAAGGGATCACAATTGGTCCTGATGTAACCATGGAACTTCTGAGCATTGATGATGAACAACTGACTTGGTCACAACTTCGGGGGCTCACTGGAAATCCCCAAGTGCAACTTAGTGGATAACATTTGGCTCCAACTACGGGATTTGCACTCATTTAATCTTCATTAAAAAAGAGTGCGAGAGGCCCAAAATCTTTGGTTCTTGCACAAAATTAAAGTGCATCAGTTCCACATATATTAAAATCAATTCCAAATGAAATATATAAGTTGCAACTATGTTAGTATACAAAATATAATGTACAAAACTATGGTACATAAGTAATATACAAAATTAAACTATGATACAAAATATAAAGTACAAAACTATGGTACAAAAGTAAGTATTGAAAGGAAAAATATAAGGGTTTAGAAGAGCCCTGATAATGCCCCCATGGGCATTAGATATCATTGCTGAAGAATAGTTTCAAATGTTGTCCATTCATTGGTAAGAGCAATTTTTCTCCTTCCATAGTGTTGAGGAGAAATGAATTGGTGCCGACTATTATGCTGCACCTGTACCTAGCGCACCTTCAGGTGTACCCCAGGGAGAGGGCCGATTGTTTCAACCAGGAGGGGTGTTATCGAGCAATGGTGGTCATGGTTGGGCCCTTTGGTCATCCTTTAAGGGTACTATGGCTTAATGGCACTGCTGAATGCCCTTTATTGGGGTTTTTAACCTTGCGGTTGGTGTCCGGGGCCCCTAAGGGTTGACCACTGGGTCACATGGCTCCATAACCTGTTTACGAGCTCTAGTGGCCTTTGCTTCAGCTATGAGACACTTGTCTTCATTCGCGGCCACTTTGGACACCCTCCTGGCCCCCTTTAGTCAATGGGCACCTGCTCTCCTTGGCCTTATCTCCTTAGAGGAAATACATCCTCCATGCTAGGCCTTTTCATGCTTTGAGGAGGGCGTTGAGGGATTTTACAACATTCTAGGGGTTAGATGGGGTATAACACCCTCCCTTCAGCTCACTCCAGCTTTTCGTTCACAGTGATTTGCTTATTTGAGCGTGTTTTGACACCTGGGGGTACAAATACCCCAGGTAGCCTACCTTGTGCCTACCTTAGGCTATATTTTATTATTATTTTGTTTTAATTTTAAGTTGACATATTATAATTTCAAATCGACATTTTAAAGGCATGTCGGCCTGGATTTTATTTGTAAAATTGAGTGTGAGATTATATAAATAGATCTCCTCACTTCATTTTTAAAACATAACTTATGGGATAAAATACTATGTTACTTTTCTACCCTTCTAGGGCTCTTTGGATGTGATGTGCAGCTCTTGAGGAATGAATTTTTCTGGGTTTGATGATCAATGCTTGGAGTTTCTTTGGTTCAACGTTCTTGCTAAGGTGATGCTAGATTTGTTTGCTTAATACATGCACAAGGAGTTATCTAGGGTTTGCATCTTGATCTCTCTTTGCTACTTGTTGATGAATGATGTATGTTTATGGATTGAATGGTAGCCTTTAGGGTTGCATTTTGTCTTGGTTAGATCTTTGTCAACTTTAGGCACCTTGGTTGTGGAAGTACGTCCTTTTAGGAGTACTTCTAGGGCTAGAACTTTAGGCCTCTAGGGGTTAGTTGTAAACCTAGGTTAATCTTCTCTAGAGGTTAGTTATTCACTCCTTAGATGCCTTAGGTTAGGTAGGATTGTGCCAGGGTTTTTCTCCCTAGGTCTCAAACCTCCCTCTTTTCTAAAACATAGTCAATAGGGTTAGATAGATTGCATTTTGCATCTGTAAATTTGCATTCTCATGGTAAAATTAAGGTTATAATTAGGTCTACATTTTTATGTTGAAAACCCTAAAAATAAAAAAAATTATTATTTTTTGCATTTTTTAGCCTCCCTAAAATTTTGGCCACTTTCCCTATAAATTCGCCCCGGCCTCTAAAGCCCTAAAAACCCTAAGGCAGAATTATAAGGAACCCTAAAAATCCAAAAATTAAAAAAATCTCAAAATCTGCCCTAAAACAGTCCTAATTCTGCCCTAAAAGCCCTAGTCCTGTCCTAACCCTCGCTCCACTCTTTTTCACCTTAAAACTACCTTTGCTGCTCACTCTAGAGTCTAAACACCTCTCTCCAACCCTCGTTACCCTTGCAAGCACCTCCTCCTACCCTCGCCTGCCCTTCTCTTCATTCTTAGCAGCCTTCCTGTAGGCAACCCTTTACCACTCCTCTTTAGGGATGCCCTTACAGTGGCAACCCTCCCTTACTTTGCTTCTGTATCTCTCCCTCTGACCTACACAAAAACACGTAATAGGTTAGGACTGGTGACTTCCTTACTTGTATTTGGTACTGTATGTGCATTTTGACTTAGCATAAAACATCATTCAAATTGTTGCACTTATTAATAGATACAGACTGCTAATTATTATGTTGTAAACGAAATTCTTGTTGTTAAGTCGGCCAATGCACTGTTGGTTTAGCAAATTATTTTTATGTGCAATAAGGAACCTAACGTGACTTTGATTACACAACTGATTACACTACTACGTGTGCTACTTGTCACCAATGCAAATTATACTACTGCTGACAGCTAATACTATCATGCTAATCCAAGTGCTGCTATAAGTATGACTGTGGGAAGGTGACTGAATATACTCAGCTGAAACATGTCGTTTGCACACAAAAACTGCTAGTTCAATTCACTATAAGGTAGATTCAAGGAGACGTGTGAATTCATGGTTTGATTGATTACATTGCCATTTACTAATTACACTTACTAATGCTGCTATAATACCTTGATTGAAACATACTGCAGCATGTACTGTATACTCACATAAAACTTAGATTTCAACGTATAGCTAATGGCTTTTGTTTCTTGTGGTGAAATGGTAGTTACTGCTGCCTAGAATTGTCATTAAACTTCGTGTGAGAATACTGCTCTAATGTCTGTTAGGTGTCACTTATACTGCTGTATTTAAATAAGTGTTTGGTAGGTGATTTTGATGCTAACAAGTGCACACTTTTAGACTTGAAATGAGAACGTGGTGAATATAGAATTGTGATACATAAAGGTTTGCTAATCACGTTTTATTTGATTGATTGACTATTTTATTATTATTGGATGAACGCATCGTTATGTGAAGTTTATAACCATACTAGTATACATAATCCCATATACATAACTCTTGGAATTGACTCCATTAGGCACTGATCTCTAACAATCTCGAAAGAGTACACTTTACCTTAGTGTCTTCATGGGGTCAAATAGGGCTCTCCCCTAGGAGGCTTAGGCTTTTGAAGAAGTTGGGGACAAGTGACTAAGGTGACAGTGGTCACTTTTCCCTCATATGCTTATGGCATTTCAACTGGTAACACCGACCATGCCATATATGATGTATGGACCCATCCATAGACTGTCAAATTTTTCGTGCTTGCTCGACTTTTCCTTCGTCTTATCCCAAAGTAGAACCGTATCTCCAATCTGAAAAGGTCTTGGCCTGACAGATTTCTCAAAAGTTTTCTTGATCTTATCTTGATTTCTGATACTATGGTCAAGAGCCTTTCTTCAGTTCTCTTCTAGCTCAATGATCTGATTTATCTTGTTGGGCATGGCATTTTCCTCCATTTCATACTCTTGAAGCATCTTCATGGCAGGTAACTGAAGGTAGATGGGCAAAGAGATAGTCAAACCATACACCAGTTTGAAAGGTGTCTTCCCGGTTGCACTTTTCTTAGTTATCCAATCAACCCAAAGTGCACATTTAATCTTACTATCCCATGACTTATTATTTCCAATTGTTCTCTTAAGGATAGTCATTAAGATCTTATTGCTGGACTTGGCAAGTCCATTACCCTGAGGATAATAGTTGAAAGAATGGGATAGGATAATGCCATGTTTGAAACAAAAGCTGGTAAACTTTGTTGAACTGAAAGATTTGGCATTATCAGTTGTTATTTTGGTTGGAGCACCAAATCTAGTGATGATATTATTCTCTAGAAAATCCACAACAACTTTATCTACAACCTTTTTAGTGGGGATAACCTCCACTCAGTGAAATAATCGGTCGCTGTTAATATCCAACAATAACAATTGTTTGAATTATCTTTAAATTTACCGATGAAGTTAAGTCCCCACTGCTGAAAAGGGGCTAGAATCACAACTGGTTGCAAAGGCAAGGATTTCAACCTAGGATCCTCAGTGAACAACTAACACTACTGACAACTCCTGGAAAATTTGTGAACATCTACAAATAAGGAGAGCCAATAGTAATTTGCTCTAAGGATCTTGTGGGCTGTTGCGTATGCTGCATAATGCCCACCACAAAATCCTAAATGGAACTCGGCTCTTGTTCATTTACACATCTAAGAATCACTCCATCTGGATTTCTCCAACCCAGTCCCTCTTGAGTGATGCAAGGTCTGATGACTTTTAACCTTAAAGCCCTTCTTTTATGACCTTTAAGATGTTCTAGGCATGTAAGGTTTTAAAGGAAGAATATAATATCTAAGTACCAATGATGATCTAAATGCTCTAGAGGCATGACAGGTGTAGGTTGTTATCCACTAAATCTGTACTTAGTGGATTCTGAGCAAGCCGCCAAAGTATTGAACAAGTCAATTGTTCATTGTCAGTGCTCAGAAGTTCGATGGTTACATTAGGACCAATTATGGTCCAGTTTTTTTAATAAAATACATGTTCATACCCATTGGGGGCGTTGTAATAAATGCTCTAACACAACAAACTTTTTGTAAAGGAATTGGCTTCCTAAGACTAGGCTATCAATCCGATTAGTCCAATGTGTTTTTTCCCTTGTCAATTATGCAATGCTGAAAAAGCGATGTATAATTTTCGAGTTTTTCACTGCTCCTCCAAAGCTGGGATTTTCGTCTTGGTGGTTAGGCCTTAGGAGGTTATTAAAGTTCACGTGTCGATGCATATAAGCGTGTTAGGCATTGTTTTTGAGTCATATGGACATGTACTAGGTCCCCCTAGAGTTTCGTCTGATTCCGAGAAAAATTAAGTTTTTATTTTTTTTAAATTTTTTTTTAAGCCATTTTTTAATGGTTTAAATGGAAAAATTCAAAATGTAAAAAAAATATGATATGGAGTTCGTTTTTGGCATAGTTGGGCTCATTTTCAAGCTCAGAGCAACATCTTTACCCCAGTGGCCACTTTCACTATGTTTCGGGTAGCTAAAACACCTCAGAAGGCGTTATTTGGCTAACAGAGCATCAGAATGACATTTAAATGCTAAATTATGCAAAAATGCACTAAAGTCAAAAATAAAAAGAAGTAAAAAATCATTTTTTTAAAAAGGAAACGACATGGCATGTGGGCCCTTATGTCATGTGATCCTTTTTAAGTTGTGATGGTAAACAAAACTTTGGATAAAAGTGGAGTTTACAAATTGTTTAAGGGGATGACATCACCCACATGAGAGACTCACGCTAATACATTGCATGGATGTGAATGGGATTGGGGTGGACCTCTCTTCACATAAAAATTATAAAAATAAACAATGGTATATCATATGTCTTTCCAATGCAAAAGAGAGTCTACGAATTAATTCAAAGGGCTGGCATCAACATTAAACACTCACGCTAACATTGTGAAGGTTGCGCTAGAGTGGGATGAGGGTGGTGTTGAAATATTGTAACTTCGAAGAATATTCTATATGTATTTCTTTGTGGTCCCCGATGGTCCTACCGGGAGAACCACTTGTATTACTTTGTAGCCCGATGCTTCTAATCGGAAGAACTAATAAGAGTCATGAGGCAGTCCCCTCTAATTGTAAAGGTGGGTCATTAGCACCCCAGTGTCGTTACTTAAGCCTACATGTGTAACTCGAGCCTACATGACAGATGAGTTAACTTAAGTGAACGGATGAATATAAATAGAGGTGTAGTGCTCCTCATTTGGAACACACACTCTCACTTGTGTAGCGCATTAGTGGAGAAGAGAAGTAGCTGGAGAAGGAGGAGGATCAGGCTTTGATCTCCTTGCTGGTTTTATCTTTTATCTTTTATCTTTTTGCGGCATCTATATTGAGGAAGCTTTTGCCGGGTTTTTCCCTTCAGGGTTTTCCCAAGATAAATCTTTGTGTTCCTTTTGTATGGTTGTGCTTGTCTATCTTTCAGTGATCCTGTTTATATGCTTTTGTTATGAAAATGAAATGAAATACTGATGTCTTAGCTAAGCATATGAAAAGTTAACATGGAATCATAGCCACCCTGAAAAGAAGACATTGTGCAGCTACAGAATCTAGGGCTTCTTACTTTTTGGTTCTCTCTCCACAATCGATCAACAAAAGAAGGCTAGGCTGACTCTCCATTGAAGGGCGCATCTTTCTGTCGAAGCAGAATTCGATTCCGAGCATTTTCAGTTTTTGGTGTGGGAAATTAGGGCTTCTTGCAGAAGAAGAATTTTTGAGTGAGCCCAACATAGGATTGCTCTCCTCATCAAAATCGAATTTTATAGACCTGGATCAAGATTTTTGGTTGGGTGAAACTCCGGGAAAGTCAAACCCTAGTTTGACCCGAAGCAGAAAAACCCTAAATACTAAAACTGTTAAGTTTTGGTATATTCGCTAGATCCCAATATTGGCGAAGGTTCAGGAGCTGAAAATTGCAGAGACCAAAGATATAATCATGATGAACACTGTGTCCAAAATTCAACCTCAGATTCGCTATATTCTAGGAGATATGATCCCTCCAAGTTAGGGTTCCAGCCTCTTCCAGAATTCATCCCTAAACAGGACACCTAGGGGAAATTGCTATAGCTTGGGCTATAGAGGTCCAAATGGAATTCCTAAAGATGTTCCAGAAATATCACAGACTGTATTGTTTGTGGTCCGAATTTCAGAACTTGAAGATGAACCAGTGACACGTGGCATGCCGTACAACTTCACTATTCTGAACAGTCCTGTAACAGGTCACCTTGGGAAAATGATCATAAATCCCAATTGGTGAAACCAATTCTGATGAAACCTATGGTGTTGTATTAGGGACATGCGAGGTTACCTCAGTGCGAAATTGCAGACACAGAGGAGCAGTAACTTCGGAGATATCACAGAAACAGTAACAGGCATTTCTGCAGAAGAAATTGGAAAACTAGGGCTTCCTGTTCCGGGAGCTTCCCTCCACTGTTTTCAGAAAATGAGTACATTGGACAACTCCATTTGAAGATATCTATATTTCTATCCAATCAGATCTGAAAGATTCCAAGTTTTGAAAATTAGGGTTTCTCTGACAAACCCTAGATCAGCCAGCTCCGGAAGCAGCACGGACACCTCAAATCAGTAAGATCTAATCTTTTGCTATTTGCATTTGAGGTTCTCATTTCAAAGTGATCTATCACATCAGCTTGATGATAAGCTTGGTGAAGTTGAAAACTTCCAAGCATGAAAGTATTTGATCCCTCTGAAGAAAATGAACTGGACACCTACATGAGTAGAGAGGTTCCAGTTCTAGAGGGAGATGAGCCTCAAAGCCTTACACAAGAAGAACTTGATCAAGGATAAGAAGATCATTGTTGATTCAATCACAGATCAACTTGTACCACAAGTGTCTTCCCTAAAGAAACCGACTATGTTTGATTCCTTGATCAAGCTATTTGAAGATAAGAACATAATTCAGAAGATGGATTTGAGAAAACAGTTGAAGAATCTGAAGATCCAGAATGCATAACATCTTGAAGCGGTAGAAGAAGAAGCAGAGAATGCAGAAGTGGTGATAGCCACCTTGAATGGCCTCCCATGATCATGGGATTCATTCATGCGAGGAATGTGTGCCAGAAGGAAGTGATTACTTTCAGTTGACTTTGGGAAGAAGAAGAAGCTCGTCTCATAAGAAGAGAGGAAGAAAGATGGGAGCAAATTGAAGATCAAGCTCTCACCATTTAAATAAGATCCCTCAAGCGATGAGGAATATGAAGAACTCAATTCTTGACGAACCTCTTATCCATCTTATCATTTGGATAAGAAATGATGATTTCATGAATGAAGAAGATGATGAAGGAGAATGATCAAGAAGGAGTCTACCTACAAAACAAACAAAAGATAAGTATTCAATTGTCATTTAATGATATTGTTTTATTATGCATATTCAGTTGATGTGTTATGCATGATAGATTGTTTGCATTAATGATTGTATACTACTAATATGCATGTGATCGGTAAGTAGCTCATGGTGCTATACATCTCTCCATTGCTACTTATCTAGAATGAAACCTCTTTACATGACATATTGGATTAATGCACAATCTCAATGATGTCATCTAGAAAGTTTCCGTGAGATATGGATGAATGTTGTATTGGCTAAACAGTTGCATGATGCATAAGAATTTGTCGTTATGCATATGTTTTATGAAATAGTTCTAACCATGCAATTTGTGCATTTGAATTGTAGGAAAGGTCCCGAACAACCTCCTACAAGAAAACAAGGATGAGACTTGTTCCGAAGAACAAGTGATGACAATTCAATAAACATGAA